>PVLD010000203.1:139110-345822 GCA_004027595.1 Dinomys branickii
GGGGGGAGAGGGAGAAGAAGAGAAAATGCCCTACATGCTCAGGCCCACAAATCAAAAAATTCTAGGGAAATGGGCACAGGAGCTGAGCTCAAGCCCAGCCTTCACCTAGGCCAAACAACTGCAAGGCAGCCTTTTTCTTTCCAGCAGGATGGTGTGGGAGGTGGGAACTCTCAGAAGGCAGCAGTGGACCCTGGGCAGACTTCCAGATGCTCATGTCTTTGAATTTGTGTTAATGTGCCTGGTGTTTCAGACTCTCACTCTAGTAGCAGTAGAAGGTGAAGACGTGGTTCTGGTTTGTGCAAGAGCCAGTAGAAACCAGGCCCATTACAGAAGCCCCTTCTAGCCTCTTCTATCAATAAAGACTTCTTTTCTACCAGTCATAAAGCATTTATCTCGTATTTTTTTAATTGTGAGATACATGCCCAACAGTCTCACTCTTCAAAGAATATTGCAAGTATCTAAGGGCTAAAAGTATGTTTTTGTCACCTTTATATGTCTTAAATCATTTTAAACACTGCTTTACATAAAACAGGAGTTCATTCTATCTGTTGAATGTAGAAACAAATGAATGAATGGTTCTAGAGAACATTTTCCCTCTCTGTTAACCTGTTGAAGACTTACATGAGAATTACTAAGGGAAAAAGAACCTCATGCATCTTGAATGTATTGCTTCCTTCCCAGAAAATATGTTTCACACACAAATAAGGTAAAAGTTTTAAAATAACTTTCAGTAGTTTACACATAGAAGATGCTCAACAAATGTTTGCTGACTGCCTCAGAGACACTAAGAACCATGCTTCCTATTGATCCTGCTTTATTTCCATCTGTGGACCGGTGATCTCTCACTAGACAGAACCCTTCCATTTGTCCTACAGCAACTGTAGTCATTCAGGCACTGGGATTGCTGAGAGGGAGGCATTACCAGAGCTGTTTTCTTAAAGAATTCCACTCCTCTCTTTTGGTTTCAGTGGAGTTAGAGTGCAGAAAGAAATTCTCCAAAGCAAAAATGGAATGCTGGTAAGAGAAGGCAGGCAACTATGGGATCATCTTGACCTTAGGCTTGCTTATCTCGTCCATCTACAAAAAAGAGATAGATGCCTGGAGTTGGCCACAGATACTTCCCTAAAAAGAAGGACCCAAGAGAAATCTAGGGAGAAGGTCAGAGGGAGGAGTCTGACAAGCGAACCTGGTTCTGTATCAGGCATTAGAAAGATGCCAAACCTGGAAAAGTATATCATTATTTTAAAATCCCATTAAATCTCTACTGGGGAGAGAGAAAGGTAGTGTGTGCTAATTTCAGGAAGTGACCGAGTAGTTACAAGTACCCAAAATTAATTGATGGTTTTAAGGAAGAAATAGAGTACAGGTAATGCTGAGTCATAAACCTATCATTGGGCAAGAGGCAGACTATTAATTCTCATGATTCCTCATACCACAGGACAGAAAAGTAATAGTTCAAGTTGTGTATGATGAAATCTAATGCTGTGGCATATTTTTTTTCTCATCGATCCATTCCCAGCCTATCTCCAGTGATTTATAGGAATAATGGGAGGGGGTGCTTACAGCCAGATGGCCAGTCCTGGAGAGGTTTATGTGCAGTACTGGTTTCCAGAGTTAATAGATTTTCAATTATGGCCTATAGAATAGTGTTACACTCCTGGAGGCAGCTGGCCTGAAATTAAGCTACTCCTAGTTCACTGGACCCCACTTATCACGCCAAGCTAGGCTTCTGAGCATGATGGGAGAAGCTTCTACCATGATCAGTTTCCTGGATGTGTCTTCCTGGAGAGTGTCCAAGTCCTATCCACTATCAAGAACCCTAATACTCATTGAACCGATCATTCTCACGTTTCTGCAGCTGAAAAACTGGAAGAGACATGGCTTATAGAACCAGAATTATACCTAGTCTGCTCAGTGCCATATCATAGCTTAGCAGGGATTTACCTAAGAAAGAGTCCAGAATCAGAGGTGGGAGATCTTTATAGGAGCCAGGGGTCTAACAAGGAAGAAAATCAAGAGGGTCAGGATCAGAAACCAGAAGAACAAGAAGACATCAGAGTTGGATTGAAAACTCTAGGGTGGGAACTACAACCTCTTTTTATTTATCAGTGTATCTTAAATACCTAGCACTGTGTTTGGTACAGTAGGTGCTCAGATATTTATTGAATGACACCAGGTTATGAGGTATGTTAGTAGAGTAGCTACTAATGCCTGATACAGAAACAGGTTCTGCCTTGTCAGACTCCTCCCTCTGACCTTCTCCCTAGATTTCTCTTGGGTACTTCACTGTTCACCAAATATTCGTGTTCTCCTTCACCTCTCCTGCCTTCTTGCACTGACATGGAGCCATTGACTGGTTTAGGCCAAAGGGCTGGGAGTAGAGTGACATAAAGCACTGCAGGATCAGGGCACAACTCTCCGGCTATTCCTTCTCCCGCGGTGGTATCTGTGGAAGCCTCACCCTTCAGATGAAACACTACAAGATGTAGAGAACCCATCAGCTTGGGTTTCTTAATGATCCACTGTCTTAATCAGACGGAGCTGCTAAAACAAAATATCACAGGTCGGAGGCCTTAAACAATAACATTTATTTCTCACAGATCTTGAGACTGGGAATTCCCAGATCATATTAAGCAGATTTGGTATCTGGTGAGAGTTCTCCCTTTTGGTTTTTAGGTAAGTGGGCTGATTTTTTCACTGGGTGCTCACCTGGTCATTCTTCAGTGTAAGAAAATAAAAGAAAAGCAAAAATGGAGGAAGAGGAGGAGGAGGGAGAACACACTCTGGTCTCTCTTCCTCTTCTTATGAGGATCTAATTTCCTCCTAAGTGTTTCACCTCCTAATACCACCATATATTGGGGGAGGGGAGTACCCTGAATCCGTAACACGGATCCAACCCATTGGCTTCCTTCCAACCGTCCTTTTTCATGCTTTTACCAAAAAGGTTTCTTTCTTTTGAACTTAAGTGAACTTAAGCATTTCACAGTCCTTCAACTCTGACTCATCTTTGTCTCCCTTACCTTCCACCTTCCTCTTCATTTCCCCATTCATTACAGATTTATTACCTGGCCCCCAAATTTATTCTGTTCCCCAGCATACTTCATATCTATGCCAGCGATTCAAATCCCTAGTCAAAAAATTTCTTAACTGTATTAATTCCAATAGCATTCAGCCCCAGTAGTTAGCATCAACCAGATCTTCTATCACCACATTTTAGGCCGTAACATCACATAATTCTTCCAGCTTTAGAAATGCAAATTCCAAAAGACCAATTTAACTTACTCTCACTCTCTCCCACCATGCTGTTGTTAGACCTGTTCAGAGCTCCAGTCCTTCCAGGTCAGCCTGTGTGTCAGCCTCTCCCACTGGTTCTTGTCTTCTCGTCTTCCTCTATATGTCCTCAGCACTTGGTACCATGTATGGCTAGAGAGTTATGAAAAAAAATGTTCCTGAAAAATGAAAGCACAGTGCTGTCCCTGAACACCTGGTAGATTCTTCCCAGAGCCTCTTAAAGTGCTTCTTAGTGAAGGAAATCACAGAGACTCCGCTCAGGAAGAGCTAGACAGAAACCAAAAGGTCAGAATTCTAACAATGGCACTATCACCAGGCACCTGTGTGACATATCTCTCACCAGCCCCTTGAACTTCAGCTTCCTTGTGTCTTTTTTGGAGAATTGTTAATAAGGATCAAATGGAATCTTGAATGTAAAAATGATTTGAAAATACAATGAGCCCTAAAGAAACTTAAGAATCATGGGTTTCCCACTGTGCATACGAACTAGTCAGATTCACAGTATTCCCTTTAGAGGTAAGACTGGGTACATTTTGGATACCAAATGCCCCCAAAGCCAAACAAGAACCATCAGGTCTCTACATCAACACATCCTGCTTCTTTCACCCTTGCTATTCCTTCATGTGCCACCCAGCCATGTTTTATTGTACTGGGCTACCCAGGAAGACACAGGCCTTGCACTCATGAAGCTGCATCGCTTGGTAGAAACAGATGAGGAAGCAATTAACTGTAGAATTAATTGTGATAAGAGCAAACTAGATGGGTGTGCAGAAGATGGAGGAACACCAGTTCTTGGGAAAGAAAGGGACACAGGAACGTTCACAAATTGTCAGCAGCTACGCAGAGCAGCTATCCTGTTGGCACAGTGGTTAGGCCTGGGTCTAGAGGGAACGAAAGCCTGGGAAAAGGCTGTGCACAACCGAGAATTGTGCTTTTACTCCTTAACCTCTCACTCAGTTCCTCTGCTTGTTCTGTCTAGACACAGCCCCAAAGGTTGTTCAATGATTCCTGTCCATGATCCTGTGAGGTATAGGTTCATTGTTTGCTTCTGTGGGAATTACAGCCAAGGTTTCCAAACCAAAGTGCACATTACCTGTCACACCTGGAATGACATAGAGGAGTATCAGAGCCTGCGGAGGGAGATGAAGGCCTCTTGAAGAATGTGCGATGGGCTTCAGAGTTTCAGGGCAGGGTTAGTATCCAGGTGACCAGTCTGCTTCCAAGCTGAATCCCTCTTGTACTGGAGACTCCACAAAGTACAGGACAAAGAGATCTATACCTCATCATGCCAGATTCCCCCAGCCCAGTGCAACAGAAATCAAATGCCTTGTGCACAGAAGCAGAGCGGAGACAACACATTCCCAGCTGTACAGGTGAGCCTTGGGATGACAGGGAAAGTGAAAATCACCGCTCAATGAGGAAAGTCTGACAAGCAAGAGCACTCCAAGACCCAGCTGCTTCACAGACAGACAGGCTGTTCTCCAAATCTGCAGGGGCTTGAGTCTTCCTCTCCGAATCTATGGGGTCCTCTGAGCCACCCGAGCATAGTTCAGGCTGCTGTATCTAGAGGGCACATTCACCCTATTTCATCCTGGACAGTAGATGCTAAGAAAGATGTATGCCAGCTTTTTTATTGCCACAAGGTTCCAGAACATATTTTGGACAAACAGGGCAGTTTTACTACCGAGTGGACAGAACAGATGGAAGTCATAAAGCTAGCTTATCTTTCTCTTGACTCTAACCTAGTCCCATAGGCCAGAGTCTGTCTGTCTCTGTGTCTCTTTCTCTCTCTGTGCTTCTGTCTCTGTCTGTCTCTTTCTCCCTCCTCTGCATCTCCCTCCCACCCTAACTGTGTGTGGGAGCTGGGGGAGTGGAAAGGGGCCAGCAAGGAAGAGCACGTCCAACGGAATATTCGATAGCAAAGTCAGCATTTTTAATTACTTCTCATTTGTTTCTCCTCTTACCCTTTTCTACCTGTAACTATGGAAACTTGTAATAAATGTCCATTTAGACGCACAGAGGGAACACTTTTATGAATGGAACATAATATATCTTCATAGGGCTCACGCTCTCTTCTACTATTTCCCAACCACCAGCTGACTGGTATACATGGGTGGCAGGCATGGCTTAGCAAAGCAGAGGCTGTGTCATCCAAATCCACCTTGAACCCACCACGTGGAGCCCTTTTAGTGTATGTGCCCTGTCTGGGTGGGATAGAGGAGGGATGTCCCTACCTAAAGTTGGACTACCGGGTGCAATGCCTCTGGAACACCCAAGAAAGTAACTTTCCAAAATACAGGGAAACACAAGTACACATCTGTCCTTCTCATCCCCAGTGAGAATATGACCCAAGGAGGAAGCAATCATGCTATAGCAAAGAGCTCCACAAAACTTAGAAGCAGGGAGTCCAGGCGTCTGAATACTCTCATTAAAGAGCAAATAACATGGCTATGGTGATAGGCCATGAAGTCCCTAAAGCCATAGCGTGAAGATGATACATTTTCCTCTCTCAGCTTTCTAAGTGACAAAGTAGTTTTATTTTTTGCTGTTTGTTTGTTTGTTTGTTTGAGATGGGTAATGATAGATATATGGTTTAGCCTGGCCTTAAATTTATTACATAGCCCAGGCTGGTCTCAAACTCGCAGTGATCCTCTTGCCTTAGCCTCTCTAGTGCTGTGATTAGAGGTGTGGGCCACCATGCCTGGCCTCCAAGTGTTATTTTATATTAAAACAAATATATGCTATGGAGAAGAATGCAATACTCTGAAGAATTTTTGTAATTTCCCCAAAGGCTGGAAAGAATTTGTGTTTTAGGGGGCAACTTTGCAGTTATACTCTAAGGCTGAGAATATTCACTTTCATTCACCACTTAGGAATATTTCACAAAAGTTTGAGAGGTTCTTCCTTGCAATCCCCACCTTCTTTAAATATGAGACTGGATGTAATATATCACCTTTTCCAAAGATCCACTAGATTTATTCTTTTTATTTTAAACAAAATTTAAAAAATAAAATAACAACAGACAAAAACAAAACAACACAAAAACAAAAAAAAATGATACAGGGTTTCAACACAAAATCAGAGGAATTAACAGTGGATGTTCTATTTACATGTTATTTGACGAAGTTGCTCAGATGACCAGATATAAGGATGCAAGATTGATCAAACCATTAAAGAGAATAAAAAATAATGAAAAAAATTAGAAACGATACAGAGCTCATTCTTTACCATCTTGGCAAACACAATTTATGTAGCCAGTTCTAAAGTGACTCATGTTCAGAGCAGGATGCAGACAAACTGCCCGTATTTCCTCTCACCGTGCCTGAAATGACCCCAGAATACTCTCCTCATCTTGCTAGGCTTCAGGGGCTTCTGAGAAGATGCAATTGTTTCTAAATGCCCAAATGTCACTCATTAAGTGGGGAAAACCCAAGCACAACCACCAGCAGGGAGCCAAGAAAGACTCGATCAATATTCATTTTCTTTCTACCAAAAAGCGATGACAAAGGAAGTTGTCCAACAGGGCAGCCTTTCAACTCAAGCGACACTAATTGATGGGCTATTTGGCAGGTAGACTTGAGTTCCCATACCTGTTCCCTTCCCCCATGCCCTCTCTTGTCCTTGCTATTCCCCGCAACTCTGAGTAGAAACAGAGAGCTGTCCCTGTATTTCCAGTAGTAGCGAGGCCCAGTCTGAGGGTGAACTATGGGTTATGACTCATGATAGAGAAGATCTTTAGAACCAAAGTCTCCAAGGTCAAGTACTGCTGAGGCAGGGAGGTCCCATGCCTGTCCCTAACCTTCTGGTAGAAGCAAAACCAGGAGGACTTTCTTATTCTCAATTAAAAAAAAAAATGGTCAAAAATTGGTAACACAACAGAAGTCATCCTTAGGGATGCAAGTCTTAGGTATCAAAGCAAGGAGTTTTTTCACATCTTTTCACAGAGGTAAGGGGCTCTTTTTATGTCAAGTGAGGTACATGAAGGACTCCAGCCCACCACCCCAAAATATATCGCTTTTGCACACTTATTTTGAGCTGTTATTTGAGAAACAGCAGGTTCAGGGAGAGTTCTCTGACCCCTCTCCTTTCCTACCTAAAAGCAGGTTACAAAATTTCCCATAAAAAAGTGCCAGGTAATAAATTCTTAGCATGAGAGACTGGGAGTCCATGACATAATGGGTCCGTACAAACAAATCTAATAGTAAACTCTTTGTCTTCTATAAGGTTTCCCATGTGTTTCCTAATAACTTTCTCGTATTTACCACACTCAGAAACTCGAACTCCTTTTCCTTTGCCTTACTGCATTTCCACAAATTTATCATTCTTTGTTAAGGAAGCTTTCAATCCTAATTTGGCTTTTGCATCTCTATCTTTCCTATGAAGTTTCATGGGCTGTAACAACACTATAAGAAGATAGGCTTTCTTTCTCCTATCAATCTTATGTCTGCATAATTCAGCCCAAGTGCAGTACCTAAGAAAGTAGAGAGAAAGGTTTTCCTTCCATACACACACCTGGACCCTTCCTTCCGTAACCAGGCTCGACCACTCTGGAACTCTGCGAACCTTTCCGTACCTGGAACATGAAGGCAGGGCTACATCTCACGCCCTGTGCCTGGGCAGCAGAGTATAAATAGATGTTTATCTAGTCTTTTCTCCTCTTTCCCCGTGGGGCAGGGGGGCAAGGGTAATTTGTGTCTCAGAATTCCATGTCAGGCTTTGACCAAAGCCACAATGTCCAATCCAGCTTTTGCTACAGCTTGGCACCACTGTGCTGTTTAATAAAGTAGTGCTCCTTTTCCTATTTAGCTATTGTTCTTTATGCACATACCCCATCTGTCAGCTCCCTGGAAGGGAGGGTATGAGTGACACCCTGCACCTTAACAATGATCTTTCCTAACAAGAGACCTGGACACAAATGCAATGATGACATGATATTTCTGCAGCTACACGCTTGGTACATGCCTCACAGCAATTCTGTGGAGGTCCATTTGGCTGTTATTCCTATACTTCAGTAGGGGACTTTCGATGTTCAGAAACTCCAAGTCACTTGAAGACAATCACAACAGCCAGTTAGTGGCAGAACAAGGCTTAGGATCCAGGTTTGGGGGGCACATCAGGCAGTGGAGAGGGTACAGCTTTAGAATCAGTCAGACTCTAGAGTCCCAGCTCCCCACCTTCCTCGCCTTCTGATTAATTCTATGGCAGAGGTGGGGGTGTAGGGGTGGGGGAATCTTGATTTTGTCTCTCAGCTGCTACACATCTTTTTTGTCTCTCTCTGCTGCTGCTACCCACTATTTACCTCCGCCCCACAGTGCCCATTTCTGCCCTAGAATATTTCTCTCCAGATCAGAGAATGAATTCAGGATCTGCCCAAGGGAGTGGAGCTTTAAGACAAGAATATCCATCTGGCTCTGACAAAGAGATAAGGGCAGGGTGGGGGAGGGATTCTTGGATCATCCCCATCCACCCCTCTGCAACAGGGACCCCCTCCACGGGGTCTCCATTGTTAGGCAAACAAAGTCCTTGGTACCAGAGTGGATTGGATGCAGATTGAATTAAGTCTCCATCTGTTAGTTTATTCATTACAGAGATTTTTTTTTCTTTCTTCTTCCCCCATTTTTTGACTGTCCACGTTTCATACTTGCTAATGAGCAGATCGAACAGCATTGAGACTGTGGGCAGGAAGCGCCCTGCTTAGCTTGGAGCTTCCATACACTTTCTGCCTCCTCCAGGAGACACCCTTTTGCTCCCATCTTCCTTTTGGCTTCCTGCTGCCCGTGGCTCTCCTAGAAAAAGTACCCAAGCTGTTGGTTCTAAATAAGTATTCATTTGCATGAAATGAGCATGTTGCTCATTTAGTGTGCGATTCCACCCCCAGGCCCATCACCCTGGGTCTAGTCCATGGTGCAGTCCAGTCTGGCTGGGCATGGAGATAGGAGGATTTTGCTTTAGCTGGTGCTTCAGTTGGATCCTTTCAGAGTTCAAGTTCTCAGCAGCTGTGCCTGAGCTCTACTTTCTGCTGCACTGAGGTCGTGCCTGTGAGAGCGGAGGGAGGGAGTTACTTACCTTGGAGGCAAAGCTCTGGCTTCCATTCAGTCCTGTTAAACTGCTAGAAACGTCTACCTGTAGAGTCTCAGGGAAGTTCTGTTGAAAGCATAAAAGAAGAGGTGGTAAGGACCCTGGATTACCTTTGAAAATAATTGCAATAATGAGAACAATAACAAATACTAAAGGATTGCCTTTTTACAATTTCTACTACATTCCAGACATTGCTGTTATTTTAATTCTCAGCGTTAGTGCAGCTCTTAAAGATAAATAGTATCATATCAGTAAGGACTCTTTCAGGGACAAGTAGCTAAAAATGTAAGAACAGTCTAACACAAAAGGGAAGCGGTGTTGCCTTATGCAATTAAAAATAATCTGCATCCAGAGGTCTTTAGGTGTCAAGTTCTGTTGGGTTGAACAGATCAATGAGATCACTAGGACTCTGCATTTCTTTCACTGCCATTTAGAGGGACTCTCAAATAGCCTTTCTCTGTATGGTAGCTCTCAGAAGCTCCTGACTTAAACCTAGGAGAAAACAAAAACAAAACAAAACAATGCTTGTCTTTCTCAGTGATTGGAATTTAGGTCTGGGACATAATTTCATTGGTGTAGATTGGGTTGTGTGGTTGACTAGGAAGCAATTGCTGCACTAGAAGTCACAATGGCTCTCCAGGGCAAGTCTGAATCATGTGACCATCTCCAGATGAAAAGGATGTGGTGTTAATCCTTCCTCCACCCCTTGGAAAGTACCAGATGTGCCAGAGGACAAGATTCTCAGGAGAAAACACAGTTCCTATTACAGAAGAAGAAGAAACAGACGCTAGGTAGCAAGAACAACAACAAATTCCACTCCAGATAGTATGTCCCTTTACAGATAAGGAAAAACATACTCAGAAGGGTAAACCATTCTCCCATGGTCATAGTCCTCGTAATCTGTAAACGACACCCAAGTCTAAGGTTTATCATTTCCTAAGCCACATACTATACTCCTTGACTTTTATACTGAATATCAAGAAGAAAGGGAGAAAAAGAAGGGTGTTCAAAACAGAGGAACATGCATTAAAATATTTTGCTGGCTTAATGAAGATTAAGTTCACAAAATAACCTGATATCACGTAAGAGATGGGATTGAAAAATACAGTGAATGTTTAATTTTTTTAAAAAAGTTATATAGTAAAAGGTACATTGCCACTAATCCTCCTCAGTCCTCCTCCCTCACTTGGAATGCCTTCATTCCACTGCTCCTGTCCCTTTCAGAAGCAGTTCTGGAAATCCTTTCTCATGAGTGACTTTGCTGTGCTATCATGGCTGCCTCAATGGCTTGAATTAGTTCATTAGTTTACCTTTTATGGTCATTTTGATCTTGTGGAAGGCCCTAAAGTCACACATATCCAACGAATATGGTGGATGAGGATACACCCTAATGGTTTTATTGGACATAAATTGCTGTAAACTGTTGATCAACATCGTTATTAATCCCACTCAAAATATTTTTCCTCATTTTTAATGTATAGCCCTTGGTTCTTAGCAATGTCTCTTTTACTCTAGTAAGTTGATTTTTCATTTAGACATTTACCATATTTTTAAATGACCCCTAGTATGTTCAAGGGAAACCAATTAATCCACTGGAACCCACTATCTCATGACAGAAATAAATAATTTTATATTCTACAATAAGAAGGGATTCTAGGAGATTTGAGATCATTCAGGCTGACACAAATCACCTGGCACAGTTCTTTTTCATGCTCTCTTCTGTCCCCTTAACAAGTACTTAAGACCAAACCTGAATGGCCATATCTCTCCACTTCTCCCTTAAAAGTGTGTGTGTGTGTGTGTGTGTGTGTGTGCGCGCGTGCGTGCGTGCGTGTGTGTGTGTGTATGTGTGTGTGCGTGCAAACAACTGGGAAATTGACATTCATAATCTGTGTTCTTGTTATTGTCTTGGGACTGATGCTCCATAAATATCTGTCTAAATCCCTATTCTACTGTTAGAACTAATGCCATAGACTGGGTAATTGATAGAGAAGAGAGATACATGTGGGTCAGATCTCTGGAGGCTGGAAAGTCCAAGAACATGGTGCTAGTATCTGGCAGAGGCCTTCTTACTGCATACCCAGGCAGAGGGCCTCACACTGTAAGAGCATAAGCTTGCTACTTTAGGTCACTTCTTCTTCTCATGTCATCAGCAGTATCATGGAAGCAACACTCTTAGAACATCATTTAATCCTAACTGATGGGTTTTCTGCCCAGACTAAAATTCTGCCAAGTCATCATGGCGATGAGCCAACAATGGTGCAGTCTAGAGACGGCCATGTGCCACCCCCACCATCCTCCTTCCCTGGCCTGGTTACAACTTCCTGTTTCTTTTTTTATAATTTTTCTGCTTCCTTTTTTCACCTCTGCCCAATCACTACCTGCCATGTCCCTCAGACAGCCCCCTAAATTTCATCCCCAGCCTAGCCTCATATAGTATGTGTTCACTTCCCTCTTAGAAAGTCCTTCTATCTCTCTCAGCAGCCTTCCCGTGCCTGGCAATCAAGGCTTTTTTTAACTTTGTTTTGTCTTTTACTTGTGACAAAACCTAACATTAATTACTTTTCGAAGACATCATCTCCAAATAGCATTAATATATGGCATTGTGGATTAAGTTTCAACATGATTTTTGCGGGTAAAAACACTTAATGCATAGCAATACCCCGAAGGTCGCTAATATTCAGTGCTGCCTAAGTTGAGAAATTCACCTCTGTCTTTGCCATATTCCCCCTACAGATGCCTTAGGGTTCTTTAATGGCCAACAACAAAAACATACTCTGGGAAACTTAAATTGAAGGCTATGAGATAGAGGATAGAATGAAAATCTGAACACCTTTAGGAAGGACATAAAATAGCACTACTTTAGAGACCTAGGGGGTTCTAAATAAGCGGAGTACCTAGCTGACCAGATCAGTGGGATGAATTGGGATTGGTTTCTGCTCATCAAGCTTTACCTCCATAGGGGAGAAAGGGTGGGTGACTCCTTTGTTCAAAGTTGCCACAATTGCCAAAAAGGTGCCATAATTCATTGTGTGTCTCTTCTACATATCACGAAGGGCTAGCAGTAGCTCTGGAAATAATAAACCATCTTCTTGGGTGGTTGTGATAAAAAATATGTTAGCTTCAGCACTTTCGGATTATTTTCTGTGTAGTTCTACTCACGGTTCAGATTCTAAGGAGAGACTAGTTGGTTTGAAGCCTTAATAGTCATGAAATCAGGATGGGATAGGTGGAATGGGAGAGACCCAAAGGAAACTCAGTATTCTAGACCAAACGAACAATAAACATTTCTGGGCTGACAAAACCAGTAAGAGGCCACCACATCTCATCAGCTAAACAGGAAGTAAATGTTTCCCCTTATTCAGTGCTGCCATGTTGTCAAAGACTGGAGGGAATCACTGTATTCCATGTGCAGGGAACTATGTTATGCTGTGTAGAATCCTTGTCTTTTTCCTATGCATTTCCTGTCTTACCAGGCTTTCCAGATACAATGTACACTGGGCTACAGTGGATGTGTTCTCAGCTCTTGCTGAAGGGTCAAGTAGACTGCTGAGCCAACCACGGTATGCGGTATACGTAGGAGGACCTCACCTGGTGATGTTTTCTGTCTATTTACTTCTTTTTCAGCCTGAGAGAGGGAATGCGGCCCTTCAGGTGAGGTCTGTCCTGACTGAATTATGCCTCCCCTCTCCCTCTCTCGACTCCTCCTGCCTGGATCCCTTATTTGCCTCCTTTGCTTTTTGTCTTGCACACCCAGAGCCTTCAGTTTAGTAAGTTGCCAACAGAAGTTTTTCTCTAGTTGTAAAAGGCCCAGAAATGAAGGGTGCTCTAATTTCAGCTATCTTAGAAGGAAAAACACTAATGTGAGTGCTATTTTTCTTTGACTCCGACCTCACCTACGGAAAGCAGAGCCTCCCTTTTGACCTTGCTTCTTGCAGGAAAAATTACCCTTGAATTACCATGCTATGTAGCCTTTGAGCCCATCCCAAGCCTGGCTTACATTTTAAGAACCATTATACGACTTGTGTGTGGCTGTGCCTGAGCCGTCCAGAAGGGCAAATACCAGCTCCTACTAGATTCTTCTCCCTCCTCAAATCTCTTTCCTAATAGAACTGGGCAGAGGTTGGTCTCAGCTCATCACCACATGTTTTCTGCTTAGTTCTGGTCTGCCTTGCTCGTGGCTCTCCCACTGTCAATCTTGCTCTTCACTGCTCTGTCTCTGCCCTTACCCTGACCTTTAGACTTCACTCATGGTGCTGCTTTTGCACCTACTTCCTTGGTGTCTCTTTAACAACTCTCTCCTGCTCTTCTCTTCCCACTTAGCTTCCTGCTACTGGACCTAAATATAATTTTGAGGGATTTGTCATATTAGGGAGCTGTCTGGAAGGCAGGAAAAAGTGATATTAGAAAATGAAACAAAGGATAGGCATGTTTTGATGAAAAACTGCTTCATCAAAATGTAAGAATCACAATCAGAGAAGCATAATAAGGAATACTGGTCACTCCTCCCCAGATGGATAGTATTAGGCAGAATAAAGAGAAAAAGGACAGTGCTAGAAGCAACACACAAATCATTAAAGTTAATTTCAATGCGGGCTGTGCCACGCTTTATTTAACTAACAGGATTTCCTATACAATATCACCAAACTAGGACTCATCTTCTGCTTCAACATTGCCCCAACAAGGAAAGAATGGACAGAGTGAGAAAGAGGTACTGTGTTCAGAAGACAACATAGACCAACCCATAGGCATTGCCACCAGATCCAGGAATTGTTTGCCATTCCCAAACCAGGCAACGTGGAGAATGAGTTCTAGAGTTCTACTGGATTTTCTCAGTGTGAGCCCAAGGGGACTAGATTTGTGAGATGAAGGAACTGGAAAAATCTGCCTGTTAGAGTTTTGGATTTTTTTTTTTTTTTTGGTCCTCTCCAAAATGCATGTTGAAATTTAGTCCCTAAGTCAACAGTACTTTGGGATATGGACTTTGGGAAGTAATTGATTAATGTGAGCTACATCCTCATGACAAATGACCTCATAAAAAGTCTTAATTGAGACAATTTATCCTTCCATCCCTTTTACTCCCTCTATCCCTTCCACTCTGTGAGGACACAGTGCTCCTCCCTCTTTAGGATACAGCAACATGGCACTATCTCAGAAGCAAAGAGACTCTTGCCTAGCACTTTGATCTTGAACATTCTTCTGGCCCCTAGACCTGTGAGAAAGTAAAATTCTGTTCTTTAATTACCTAGTCTCACGTATTTTGCCATAGCAATGCAAACAGATGAAGACACTGGCTGGAGGAAGACCAGAGTGATAAGCCCACGTGTAGCACTCAGGGGCTTGATTCCATCCTGTAGGCAAAGGGAAAGAGTATGAAAAGCTGGGAGATCACAGTCCACACCAGCTTTTCTCGCGCCAACATCTACCTTTGGTGACTCCAAATGTCCCAAGAATCTTAGCTGTTAGAAAGCTCAGGATGACCCAAGTGGATCTCCTAAACTCTACATCTTGTATCCTTCTGTCTCCACCTGGAATTACACAATCATGTCACACTCGGCATGAAGCACACAACTTCTGTGTTCCAGAGAATACATGTCATTACTCATTTAGAATTTACCTAGGTAGAAACTTGGAGCTCTTTCCCCGACTCCTCCCTCTTTTTCAGTCAACCACTGAAGTGTGACAATTCCAAATATTTTTCCACAGTGTGCCCTGTTTTCATACCTAACACACTGGTTCTTATTCAAGGCACCACTGTACCTGCCAAGGTACTGCAGCAGTGTTCAGCTATCACTGGCCCATCGGTTCCGACTCCTGGCCCCATGAGCCTCACTATCCATGTCATTCTTATGCTTAAAAATCCTACAGTGGCCCCCATTTATCAAAAATCAAGTCTAAGATCAAATATCTGTCACACTTTCTCTAACTTACCTTTGCTTCCCCCTCCGGCTGTACCTCTTAGTACAGTTGCTTTTTGAAATTTCATGTTCTACAAACACAAACATATCTATGCGTCTCCCTTCACACACCTTGCTATACTCACCTCCACATCATTGCTCCAAGTGACCCCTTAGCTAGCAATGCCCTTCTCCCACTGTTTTCAATCTAACATGATTCTTTGAGGCTCCGTTCCTGCAGGGCTTCTTCTAAGAAGACTTTGCCATGTACCACAGTGAACATCCTCACAGATTAAAATTCTTTTAAATATTAAGAAAGATGAAAATACTAAAAGATTGATTTTTCCCATCTCCCCTTATACACACACATTTAAAAGGTGCCTCTAATTCACACCATCATAGTGCATGGTACCTCTCCTTACTATTGGTCATCCTACACTTTATTACAGCAATCTGCTTCTACCATATTACTATCTAATCATAGCTGCCATAGGAGCTACAGCAGTACCCCCCAGATCTAGCTCAAAATATTAAATAAAATGTAAACAAATAACTATATTAATAAATGACCCAATCCTTTGGTTAATTTAGTTTCCTGCCTCCATTTTTGAAGAAACAGCACTGTTCAGTATGACCTTCCCACCAGTTCCTTCCAAGGGCATTCAGTATTGAAGTCCACGTCATAGACTCTGAGTCTAGGCCCACTTGAGGTGGCTTGATTCTTCCATTTATTAGTTGTGGGAACTTGAGCGACTTACTTAACCTCTCTGAGCTTGACTCTCTCTCATTTTCAAAATGAGGATAATAGAATCCCCTTTGTGTGTTTACAGTGAGGTTTAAACAGAGTCATGTATGGTTCTGCGCTTGGTACATAGTAGACACTCAAAACAAAAATCAGGCTGTGGCCATTTCTCCACCTTAATCTCATCTTCTCTTCTAGCCTTTGTAAGTCCAAAGTCAGGGGAAGGGATGTGATTAAGTTTGGGAATGAGGAATAGATGAAATACTTTTAGTGTATCTTATCCTGCAGTTTTTCCTTATATTCTAAGGAAATGTTGAAAGAGAAGGTGCTTCCTTGCAGTTCTACCTGTCGTTTTCTTTCTTCCTTTTTCCAAGATAAAAGCATCACAAACACTCATAGCAGCAGCTAAAGCCCTGGGCTCTTGTCCGTAAACCTCTACCAGACAAATGGTGCTGCTGCGCGGTGCAGAGGGACCCAGCCACAGAGACAGAGCTCATTAATGCTAATGGCCTTTGTGCAGCTAATTAGCGGCATATCGCACTCAATATTTACCCTTGTGTATGTACAAAGTTCTACTTTCTCCTTGGGAAGCAAGCTGTTTCTTTACCTGACTCATGGCAAGAAATCCTCTGATGCCAGAGAAGAGCTTCCTCTTGGCCTAGATTGGCTAGAGAAAGCTGAAAATCTTGCTATCCGTGAGAGGGAAATGGAGAAGCAGCTTATAAGTCTCATTCCAATCTTGGGTGTAGTACTGGGCAGCGAGAGCCTTCACCCAAAGGCTGTCAGTCTGGTGATTCAACCAAGCAGCTGTCAACCACAAAGGCCCTTCCCACTGTCACCATGTGCTCCACCACTTCCTTAGGATTAGGTGTTCTCTGAGGTCAGTGCAGGGACCATGTTTGCCACAGGGCTTAGGGGAAAGGGATGTCTAGAGGCCTGTCTAGGCCAGGAGTGTCTTGGGAAGCTCCTGCTACCCATTCAAAAATGTTTGATAGAGCTCCTAAGCTTCATCATACCTTCTGTTAAGGGCTGTGGGGACACAAAGATGAATAAGATGGGATCTCTGTTCTTGGGAACTCCCAGTCTGCACAAACACTGACCTGCAGCAACCATGATGCCATGCGATAATGAAAGTGCACAGAAAAAAAACAAAAGGAAGAAAGTGCACAGAGCAAAGTGCAAGGGAATAACCACACAGGTCAGACCCGGGGAGTAAAGGAGGCTTTGTAGAGGAGGACTCACTAAAACGGGAAAGGATTAAAAATCCTGAATAACAGCCCCTCCTCCTCAGCCCCCTGCCCTTCTCTGAAACAACAGACTTGTATCTGAGGAAGTAACATAGCTTTCTGATCCATCATATAATGCAGTAGACTTGGAAGCCGCCCCAGGGGACTAAAAGCGTTCTGAAGGCCAGCAGGGTCATAATCACTCCATTAGCAGGCACTGGTCTTGCTTTCTTTGGAGGGCTCCCTTCTCACTGAGGGCTGCATTCTTATTTTCTAGGGTCCTTCCCAGCTCTCAGCCCACTGCCTTGCTCCACAAACAAATGCTGACTGTTCAGATGACCACAAGGGCCAGTGATTTTCATTTGTGTCTGAAGAGATACTGACTCAAAACTGACCCCTCAAACCTGGGAATGGGTTACTTGGCCACTGTCTAGCCTTTAAAGGTATTGGGGTTCCGGTAGAAATATCTTGGGGCCATGAGGATCCCCAGGAAAGAGAGCCTGGGTGCAGTGACTGTTCCCATAGAAGTCTGGAGGGCTGAATGGTCTCTGCTGTGAGTCAGGAGTTGAGGCTACATGATGTTTTTCTGCATAGGTGACCACAGAAGTAGTAGTCTTTCATTAACCCGTAGGAAGTGCCCACCCATCTCTCTCTCACAGACACACACACACACATACACACACACTCACATACACTATAGCCTTCTGCCAGATCTGCTCACCAGAGCACCACCCCACCAAAGGCTATAAGTAGAGCCGAACAGCAAGCCCATGGATGGGATCTCTGCCAGCCATTCTCTTCTGGATGAAAGGATGGCACAGAAGGCTGCACTGAGAAAGAACTACTATTAGTTACCACACTATGAAGCAGAGTATAGGTGAGTCTATTCAAGGCTGATGCAGGTTCAGGTTCAGGGTTCTCCCATGGTGTTCTCAATAGACCTAAACGAATTGAGTTAGACCACAAGCAAATAGAGGGCTGCATCTCCCTCAGCCCAGCCTGCCATATGGATCTGGCTTCTAAATGGGCAAGAACAATGCTCAGTCTGCCTCAGCTGGTGCCAACTTCTAGTCTGTGTTTCCCTGGAGCTGTTTCCATATTGCCCTAACAGCTTTTCCTTTCTCTGTGCCCTTCACTTACTTCCCATATGAGCCCAAGGGTATTATCACAACACAAAACAAGATGAAGAGCTGAGAGAGAAAGCTCTAGTGTCAGCCAATAGCATTTTAATAAGTACCAACATTGCCCCCCTGGCTTAGCCTGGGATATACCCACCCTTACGGCATCTAAACAAATGTGCAGTAGCTGCCTTGGGCTAGGACCATTTACCATACACGTGTCTGTCCTTGCCAGTACACAGGTTCAAAAACACACACGCACACACACACACACAACTCCCAAGAAACTACCCCTGCTTGCTTGGAGAAGGGAAATATGTATAATTTTCAAATGTTAGGACTAGGGAGAAGTCTAGAAATCATCTGGTTTGAAGTCCTCTGGACAGATGACGGGAAAAAAGGCCTTGAAGAGAACTGACTTGCCTGCTGTTGCCAGGCATCTTCACATCACGTCATGGGCTCCTGACCCAGACAGTGTTCTCAGGCCATCATGTTGCCCCCTGGTTGATACCTTCAGGGACCACAGCATCAGCTTCTGCTCAAGGTCCCCCCTCTGCTGCAGAGCTGGTCTGTAGCTGCCAGGCATGACTACAGATCAGTTCCCAAGCTCTAGTACTTATCTAAATCAGCTGGGCTTTTGGAATGCTTCTCGGTGAAGGGGACCAGTGTGGCACCACCAGACATGCCACTGACGGCAACTAAGATGCAGCAAATGCGAAAGAGCTCTCTGCTCTCTCCTATCTGCCTGCAGACAGTACAGTTCAGACATTTCCCTTTATGAAGATGTTCTCTTTCCCATCCTATAACAGAACAACCCTGATCACAGAGACAGAAAGTCAGCTCCAAAATGGATCTGTGAAAACACATCTTACTAAAATAGCCCTTATTTTCTTAGTTCCCCTCATTTGCTTCTCCTAGGAGTGCAGCCTTCCCCATCCTGTTTGTTTGTTTTTGTTTGTTTTAGTCAATCACTTTGCACATTTTATTGCTTTTGGTTAAGACAGTACCCAAGCCCCAAGTGCTAACCCACTCTGAGTGACTTATCACTTAGCTCTCCTACACATATACACATTGCACAAGTTTATTTACATATTTATTGACTGGTTTATACCCTCCTGTAAATCCAGCTTTTGTAAATGTAATTCACTGCCCTGAGTACCTTACATAAAAGGGTTGAAGATAACGGTCTTTTGGTTCCCTCCATTAGGAGCCCAGCTCTAGCAGGTGTTGACCTAGCTCTGAATACCAGTTCAATCACTTAGTTTTATAACCTTGGCGGGTTATTTTACCTCTCTGGACCTCAGTTTCCTCATGTGTGAAAGGGACTAATAATATAGTTGGCCTCACAAATTGTTGTGCAGGCAGACTGAGGTTATACAGAACAAAGAACTTGGCACAGAGTATGTGCTCAATGCTAAACTGCTCATATTATTGGGGAATTTAATATAAATGCATATCCCAGGCCCTGCCCGTACAGAATCTGATTCAGTACATCTGAAATGAGAACTGGCAGTTTGCATTTTAGCAACTACCTCTAATGGTTGTAGTGGGTGCCTGGGCAGAGAGCGGGAGGAGGAGAGTGAGGACGCTTTGGGAACCATATTAGGAGAAGCCTTGTTTTCAAGGCAGGGGAAGAATGTATTGATATGACATGTAAAAGGGTTTCAATAACCCTATTGGTTTTGTTGTTTGAATCCCGAGACCCCCAGACCTGCATTTCTCAAAATTCTCTCCTCCCTGGGAAGGCTCGTTAAAGACTCATCCTCAAGTCTTTCTCTTAACTTGCTGATTCCATCTTTGGAGCTCAGGCTTGGGAAACAGCCTTTTAAACATATCCCCCTCCCACAGTGACTCAGAAGATCATCGAAGCTTGAGATGCAGGGACGAGAAATAGGTGTTCTTGGTCCACCCTGGCCCAGAGCAGCGCAGCATGTTGGAATGCTGACCACTGCTCATGAGGGCGCCTGGGGTCGCCCTTTGCTCCCCTGCACCTCGCCCACTCAGGTCCGCCACTCCACAGATCTTGTTCCCAGCCTGGGTGGCATTTCCATGCCGACTTCTCATTTCCTGCCAAAAGCAGAGCTTGTCTCTCTGATCCACTGGCTGTCCGCCCAGCCAGGCCTTATGTGGCACCCTTGAAGGCGGCTCGGCCCTTCTCCCTCGGGACTGTGTGGCTGTGCTGCAGTGGGAGAGGAGAAATCAGGGCCTGCTAAGACCAAGTTTGAGGAGCAGCCGGGAAGATAGTTCCACGCCCAGACGGCCCCTCCCACACGGCCCAGACCTCTGTTACTCATGCAAAGATAATTCAGTTACTGAGAAGGCAGACTGGGAGATAACCTGATTTAGAAGCCGAAACCGTCTGAACTGGGGAGGGAGGCTGGGTGCAGGAGACAGTTATTAACCCAGGGTGGCTGGAGCAGGGGACGGGTGGGGGTAGGGAGGCACTGCACAGCTGCCCAGACAGAATTATTGCAGGGGTTGGGGTGTCAGGAGGCAGAACCCTCGACCCTCAGCCTACCCGAAAGCTCACATACCCATGAAATCCTTTAAAAATCCTTAAAATCTTTGGAAAAGAGGGTTCACTTCTTCTAGGAAGTTGAGATAGCTATCATCCGGTTTATACAGCTATCCATGAGGAGCTAAGCTGAGAAACTACAGTGTTGGGGGAAGAAAACAGAAAACCTTTCCTGAGATTTAATTCGAGTCATTGATCACCACTTCCCCCAGAAACAGGTTACTTCAGGGTGAGCTGTCATCTGTGAAAGTGGGTGGCTTGGCTGTGGACAGATCTTTGGGGGAGGAGGGCTACAGGGGTGCCCGGGGTCAAGGTCAGAGAACAGAAGATCCTTCTCCCCTCCTTCCTTTTCTTCACACCTGAGAGTGAGCACCACAGTGCAAGTCCAGGGGCCCTGCCCGCTCTTCAACCCTGCAGGAGTCTGGTAGCTCCTTCCGAAACGTTTCACACCCTCTGCTGTCTGAGAGTTCCCAAGTTCCCCCTACAGTCCCATCTCCGTCCCCTGTGTCTTTGGTTTAGAGCAGGCTGGCTCAGCTCTGAAAAAGAAAGGAAGCGAGGGGAACGCTCGGAAAGCTGCCCCTTCTGTTCCTCTCTTCTTCTGACTGAGGCAGATTCTCTCTGCAGACAATTTGTCTTTTTCATAACCTGCCTGTTCCATGTTGGATGAGTGCGAGACATGAAGAAGCTGAGATCCAGCCCTCAGACGTTTTCGACTACATTAGCAGACTGGGATGACGCAGCTTTTGGATTCACTGGTCCATAGTACCTGCTCCAGAAACCAGACGTCTGACCCACAAGAAACAGCAGATTCCCCACAAATTGGGAGATGGAGATGGGGCGTGCCCAAGCCTGGGAAGCAGCGCCTCTGAGCAGGACTGCAAGTTCCTACCTTAAGGAGGCAGAGGACAGACCAGCAGAGAAGGAGTTAATGGCAGCCAGGCTTTCTTCCTCCTCCCTCCCTGCTCCCACTGGACCCAGATGAATAACCAGTCAGTAAAATGACCCCAGTGGAAGGAGTCCAGAATCATCCACTCTGATCCCAGGGGGCATTTGTACTCCTCACAGTACAAATCAAATCATTCAGGGTGAGGCTAGGGCTGGGGGCGGGGAGCCCGGGAAGAAGACAGCTTTCTAACCTCTTCAGGCTACTCAGGGACCAGAACCAGAGAGAACCTTCAGTTTTGGAGGCTTAAAATCAAAGACTGGGGAGCTCTCTGACCCACCTGGTCTCTGAGGGTCTGGAAGCAATGCATCTTTTTCCTCAGACTTTGTTAACAATAAGAGGCCTTCCATCTCTTGGCTTTCCCCAGCTCAGTAAGGCCCTCAGGAGCCTTCTCTTCATGAGTGAACATTTACCTTGGCTCATCCAGGTGAGAGGAGCTGACTGTGCAGAAGGTAAGGAAATGACATTTGAGAGAGTATCCAAAAAAGCTCGGCTCCAGAATCTGACTGAACCAGAGTGTCCCCTCTCTACTTAGCTGGCCTTGGCTCTCTACACAGCTTCACTCTGTCCCTATTGAGCTCCTGCTCAGCGAGGGAAAACTGCCAGGGCCTCCCCCAGTACCGCACAACCTTCCTGCCCCGAGGCTTTGTCCTCCTGAAAGCTCTATGGATTTATAGCTCTCAGCTGCATGCCTCCCACTCCTACCATCTCTTCCCTTCATAGTCCCTGGTCACCCTCCTCTGAGGCCCTGTCTCAGCCTCACAGGGGTGTGACAGGACTTGGAAGGTAAGGGGAGGCTGACCTCTGTCTGATAAACCCATCCTGACGGGGTCACCCCTTCCTCAGGCTGGCCATCATTTTCCTGAGGCCTGCATTCCTGTGACCTACAAAGAGTTCAGAGAACCCTATCCATGAAAAAAAAACAATCTAAATATTCATTTCATTATGGCATGCAATTGAACAGTGTCCCTATCTTTACGGAATAGTCTGTCCTGTAATAATCCTTGGGCCAAGCCTGCAGTTACAGTCTTAGGAAATCCCATCTCATCAGATGTAATTAAATGTCTACAGCCCTTGAACAACGTGAGAAAAGCCTGACAAAAGTTGTAGACATGTCAATAGGTTGTTTATATGGGAAAAGACAATGGTCAGTGGTGGAGACATGGTGTCATGGAGAAAGCTTCAGACTGAAATACAAGAGTTGTGGGTGTTATCTTGTCCTTAAGGACAATTACTGAGCCTTCTCCCAATGGCAAGGAGGGTCACCACAGGCTGCCAAGGTCTCTCCAAGGATGAGTTAGAGAGCTTCCTTGGAAGCCAAAGGACTTGTCAAAATAACTGTTAAAAAATAATGGCTTTGGAAAACAAGTTGAGAACGAGGTGAAGAATGAGGGCGCCAAGATGCAGCTTGGAGCTGGGAGCTGGCACCAAGCCCAGGAAGCGCTGGTGCATCCACAGGGCCAAGAAGCCCGAGGGGTTCCGCCGGCAGTCCTTGCCCAGAGTGCAGGACCTCTGGAATAGCTCGCTGGGTAACCCATGTGGGCAAGGGCAGGGACCCAGAGCTTGCCTGGCAGTGCCTCAGCCTCCTCCAAGGGAGCCTAGGTCCTGGGCCAGCACGGCATCAGACAGAGTGTGGCCACTGGAGTGAGGAGTCTGGTTGTGATCAGGCTTCGGCTGTCCAACCCAGATGTGATGTAGCTCTGGTCTCCCCTGAGTGGTGGAGCTGTAGGGCATCACAGAAAGCCTGTATTTGCATAGCTGGGCACCCCAAGCAGGCGGCTGGTCCTCTGTGAACCCCAGAGGGCTCCAATAAGACTCTGAAGGTTGTTCTAAAGATCAAAGAAAATGAACAAACAACCTCTCAAGTAATCTTCAGTACCACATGGTAGTTATCTTTGCTAATTATGACACTATCTTTTATTTTACGTGGTGTCATAAGTAGTATAAATGATATGACTGATATAATATAATGCCCACTGCTCATTACAGATGAGGCCACAAGCAATGTGAGCCCCCAACCTCTCCTACCTTACTCATCTCTTTCTCTCTTAGGCAGGACCCAGGATGCCTGAGCCCACAGGTGGACCCATGGTAGATACAGCTGTGAGAATTTGGGGAGTGTAGAGAGAGGCAGGGGAACTGAGGGATTTTATAACCCTTCCCACAAACATTTGCTTGGTGTATGAGGGCAAAGAAAGAACAATGTGAAATCCCACTCCAAGTCGCAAGTAGCTATATGTCACCCTTAAAGATTGGAACTACTCTAGGTTTGAGAGAAAGTACGTAAAGTGCCAACCCAGGAATCACAGCTATGAAAAAGAGAGATGAGACAAAGATCTTTCCCTCCTCATCGCACAGCCAAGCCCAATTTACAGCTCATATTTCTGGCTGGAGCATGTGAGAAGGCATAGTCCAGTGCGCCTGGAGGGGGGGCTGATCTGGGAACTGGCCTTGGGGGAGTGAAGATGAAGCAGGAAAATGACCTGAGCATCTGTGGCTCTAAGAAGGGGCCACTGAGAGGGCAGCCCGTGGACCCTCACGTAGGGAGGCCTTCAGCTGGGCAGCCAGGAGAGCTAAAAGTACTTCAGTGGAAAGAAAAATGTTCTTATCCACCTAACTATTCTTCAGAACCAGGCAGAGAAATTGACAATGTTGATTCATTTAGCTCAGCAGTATTCAGGTCAAAATCAATCTTGTCAAAAATCCATCACCCACACTCAATAAGTAAGAAAAGGGATACAGGCTCCAGGGGAATCAATCACACCCCAACAGGGAGCAGCTGAAAACAGATCTATCATGGCCTCTGATGGAGGCTTCCATTACTCAACATGCTATTTCCTGAATGTGCCTCCAGAACCCCACCCAAGGTCATGGGCATCAGTCGTAGCCCCGAGCAGCTGCCAGAATTAAGATGGCCCAAGAGTGGGTGGTCAGTCTGCTCGGTCATCTCGCTGCAGCCAGAACTTTCCAAAGCCTTGGAGCAGATTTATGTATGCAGACTTTTCACAGGATCAGCACTGAGCGAGCTGTTTCTGCCCTACAGAAGGTATTGTATTCATTCTACTGCTTCAGGACTCGCTACCACTATCACTTACCTCTCCTGCAGTCCCCAAATTACCATGGCTGTCTCACACCACAGGAAAGAGAAATAGTAGCAAATTAACAGCCTCTCCACTGTACCAAGCTCAGATTCTTTTCCTTCACTGAGGGAAAAGCTGAGGGGCCTCTGTAGAGCTCCCCAGCTGCAGGCAACCACAAGACCCAGAAACAAGATTCCCTATTTTCTGTCCCTAGGCCAGAAACTACCTTATCCCAAGACAGGCATGATAGCAAGCCTCACTTTGCCAGCCTCACTGGAGACAGGTGAATAGACCAGAGAATGTTTCTTGTAAGCCAGATGATAAAGAGGGGTCCCATCTCTAGCATTCACTAGTGAGTCCGAGTCCTTTATTAATCTCCTATCTGCCTCACTTTCCTTGCCTACAAAGTAGAGATCACAATAGCATGCATTTCTGCAGACGGCTGAAGACTCAATGAGACTCTACAATGTGAAGCACCGGTATGATGGTGGCACTGTAGATAAACGTCCCTTCTGTCCTGAACAACCTTCAGAAAGTGTTCATGTTATCCATGCATTCATTCATTCACTAAGTATTTGCTGACCACGGGCTCTTTTAGACTCTTCCAAAGACTAGAAGGATAATATACTTGCAGAGGCATTAGGGAGAGGACAGCTAATTCATATCCAACAAAATGACTGCAGATGACAATTAATGGCTCAAAGATACTGCTTAAGAGAGAGGAATGAAGTAGACAGCAACTAAGATGGCATGGAGGAGGACTATTTCAGATGTGATTCACCAAAGGCCTCCTCAATGGGACCCATTTGAGTCAAACCTCAAATGGGACCAAGTTATCACATGGCAGTCTGGATGGAGGATGTTCCAGGTAATGAGAATGTGGAGGGATGAAAAGGAGCTAACGGGGAAGGAAGGGACAGATGGCACAGCAAGGCAGGAGGGAGCCAGTGAAGCAGGACCTAGGAGACCAGTCCAGCACAGTGGGTCTTTCATTTAGCTGTGGCGGAAAGCAGCTGGAGCAACACTGGTAGCACAGGGAAAGCTGGCACAGAGTGGTATGGGGAGAGTGGATTTTTTTTTTAACAGGGCAAGAGTGGAAGGAAGTGGACAAAGTAGAAGGGTTTTTACAGAGTTTTGGTGGGGAGAATTTTGTATTAGGGAAGAAGTATGTGTGAGGAACGGATATTGGAGTCTAGGAAATTTTTGGAGATAGAAATAATGGTACTTGTTGAATTGGTTGTGCAGCATGAGAGAAAAGAAGATTAGATTTCTCTAAAGTTTATGTCTTGAACCACTGGACAGATAGGATCTTAATTATTACTTGGGGAAGATTGAAAGGAACATGTTGGAGTGAGAAAGCTCAGCTAAAGGCTCTGCTGAGTCAAAATGAATATTAGACATCTGAGTGCTGAGGTCAAATATAAACGGTGGGACTTGGAGTCATCAGTTAATGGATTTTTATTTGGAGTCATAGGATTGGATGAGATCAGCTAGAGATGAGGAAAGAGGGAGAGACCAAGCACCAGGAAGCTCATCTGGAGGAATGCAGATTCAAAGCCCCCAAACTTGAGCATGTAGAGTTGTCAGAACACAGCCCCTCACCTAAGTAGTGGGGTAGAGATTTGAAGTAAAGGCTCCTTGGCTGAATAATATCTGGAAGAAAGGGAAAGCAGTTGCCTTCTGGGCACATGCAGAGGTATAAGTTACACAGGTTACCTGTTCCAGGGGAAGGCAGGATCCTATTGTCCACGGACCCCTGCTTTCTGGGTATTTCTGGTAGGCAGGTGGCATAAGCCTCTTATGATGTCTCTTTTAAATACTCTGGAGTGGAGGAACAGGGGAAATGGGAGACAGAAGGTGAATCTTTGCTGGGAATGCACAGTGTATGCCAAGTGAATACACCGTAGCTCTGTTTGAGGGTAACCCATACCTCCCCAGATTTCCACGGCCTATAATACAAAAGAGAACAAGCTCGTATGGATTTCTAGAGAGCTGTTGATTCCTAGAACTGCACATGTACCTGTAGCTACATCTTCTGTAGTTATTTTGGCAAGTTCCCAAAGGCTAAAACAGTGCTCAGGCTCTTCACATTCTGCCATCTCTTCCCTCAGGCCACGCAGAGGCAGCCCCCTCGGTGTCAGTCTGCTTTCCATTGCTACAACAAAATACCTGAGAATAACAACCTAAGGGGGAAAAGTTTTACTGTGGGCTCACAGTTTCAGAGGCTTTGGCCCATGCTCAGTTGGCTCCATTTAGGCCAGGAAGAAATATGATAGAATAAAGCCGCTCACTTCATGGCAGCCAGCAGGAAGGGGAGGGAGGGCAAGAGGGAGAGAGGGAGAGAGGGAAAGAGGGGGGAGGGAGAATAAAGTAAGGGAATGAGATTTTGGGAATAGGACATACCCTTATACCCTTTCAGGGCATGGATCCCTTGCCCCCTGTAACCTACTTTTTCCATGCCTTACCTCCTACATTTTCCACCGCCTCTCCTACAGTTAGGAACCCACCAGTGGATTGATCCATGGATTATACCGGAGTCTTCATGATCCAACCACATCCTCAAGCCCCCACCTCAGAACTTGGCTGCATCAGGGGCGAAGCCTTCATGACATGAGCTGCTAAGGGACATTTCATATTTATCACAACACCTTCGTTCCAGTCTCATCCATATCTCCTTGCCAGGATGCCATGCTCCCAAATCAGCGGAATCGGGAGGAGCCACCTTCCACCTCCCCACCATCCCGAGGCCTATTTGAAATTAGAGCTCCCCGTTTTCCTTCTTCATGTGCTGCTGTCACCAGGGAAAGGGGCTATCCAATGCTTCAGCAATTCATCACATATGACCTCACCCTGAATCCCTGCCAGGGTCTGTCAGACCACAGAGTGATTCAAGGAGTCACATCTTGTTTGCTGTCGTGTCCCTCACAACTAACATGGCACCTGTTTCAACCTTGTATGTGATTAATCTATAGCCAATAGTGAATTGAGGAACAAGCAGTGGATGGACACACAATGGGAGGACACCACCAAAGTGGGCTAAGGAAGGTCCAGAAGTCCTTGTTTTAAAAGACAGCAACAGGAAAGAGAGAGATGACTGCAAAGAGTCACTGTAGGGAAGAGGAGTCCCAGGGGAAAGTAGGGCTGAGATGATACATCTCCTCTCAGCCCCACCCCCTATATCTCCTCCAAGAATGATGAGAGGGCAGTGAAAGGTAGCTGGGGAAGTAGGTAATGATCTCAATTTCACAGCTGGGTGGGTTGGGGCCATGCCGAGGGAATTGGTTTCTGGGACAGCAGAGCAGCTTTCGCTTCTCTGTCTCCCTATCTGGTCCATCCACGCAGGTGTTTAGATGAGTCTAGCCTGGAAATCCAGGCTCCAGCACCCACATTCCAGACTCCCTGTGTGAGGCCTCCGCCTCCTCCATATGCTCTGTGTCACACCTCACGTGAGGCCCAGGGCATGCGGCTCACCAATATTGCTGCCTTCAAAGTCACACATAATATTGGTAATGACAGCTACCATTCAGTGGGTGTTTCCCGAGTGCTGCACATAGGCTCTTTCTTTTAGTCTTAATGCTAACCTTACAAGGTGGGTATGATTATTCCCCTTTCACAAGATGAGGGGCCTGGGCTTCAAAAAGGTTAATTTGTCCAAGGTTTCATAGCTAGTAAACTGGAGAGCCAGGAGTCCAGTAGCCATGTTTGATTCCAAATTTCATCCTCCAGACTAATCTGTTATCTCATTTCTAGGATAAACAAATCTGCAAGGTCCACATGAACAAGCTAGGGAAGGGGAGCCATGAGCTGCATGAAGTAGCTGAGAAGAAAGGGGGACCTGAGACATAACAGCTGGGTGGGATATGCTGTGTGAAGTAATGCACCCCAGGCCCCACACTGGAACATCCAGTGCTGAGAAAAACAAGCAGATCATGTTTTCCATCCCCTTAAGAATGAGGCCAATTGTCCTTCTGTGAGGCAGAATCTCCTGTCCAACTGTACATGAAAGTAGATGGTCGTTCTTCTCCCAAATGTGACCTGATATCAAGGCGAATCTCTCTTACATTGCCTCCAAAGAGAGACAAAACTATTGGGATGTGGAATGAGACTGCAAATATGGGCACATCTCAAGAGTTGGGAATGTTACCAAGGCTGGATCTGCAACCATTTTCCACGGCGCCAAGCCATGGCCTTGTGGCCAGGCAAGCCCACCTCCTCCTGGGAACAGTGACATGCAGAATCCCCTTCTCACCCTTGTCTTAGTTAGTTTTTTCTCGTTGCTGAGACAAAATACCCAACGCCCAAAATGAAGGAAGGAAAAGTTTATTTAGCTTACAGTTTGTGGAGGGTTCAGTCCATACTTGGCTGGTTCTGAGGCAGAGTGGCACTTGGCAGAAGGCAAACTGTTCAGGGCAGCAGAGCACAGAAAAAACAACCAGCAAAAGGGAGGAATGGCTGCAAGCGGCCTCTTCTCTTCCCTTACCTTGTAAACAGCCTACCCCCACCCAGGGGGCATGTAGCTCTCACACAGTCTCCATACCCTCCTCTTCCACAGGCTCAGGATGTGTACAAAGTAAGCACCTGGGCTTCCAGCACCTGGGCTTCCTTCTGAGTCACTCAGCCAAACCTCTAGACTCTCCAAGTTGACACAATGTATAAACCATAACAACCCCTATATTCCCCATCAGATCAAGGGGAAAGTACATATTATGAGCTTCCACACAGAGCCTGTGACTATTTTTGCTGCCCTATGTTCAGCCCACTCTGGTCAGCATAAGGGCAGTCTTGGATTCCATTTATGATCCTGCACAGAACTTTCCCTGGGCTGCCACTCACAGCAACCCCTCTCCATTTCCTGGCCTCCCTTGCCTTCTCTCCAGGACAGCTCCAAGGGTCTCTTCAAGTTAACCATCTTGGAACTCAGATCTTCCATGGGGACAGTAGGATGGACATTGGCCATGTGGAATCTGGAATCAAATAAATGCCCCTAGAGCCCTAAGAAAGCCTAAATCTGGGGTTTTCTACCAGTTAGCACCCTTGGAACTATAAACTTTGGAAAACTCTGACTATGATTATACTAAAGCTTTTCAAACTTTAACATGCACAAGAGTCACAAGGAGGATCTTTTTAAAATGTAATTTGTAGATTTGGGGGGAGGCTCAAGATTGCATTTGTAGCAAGTTTCCTAGGTGAGGCTGATATGCCCCATATAGAACCCATACTTTGTATAGCAAGGAATTAGAGCTCTAAACCTCAGTGATACACATTTCTTATTTGTGAGAACTTAGAGCTAGGTGGTCCAGGGATGGACTCAGCACTCACCAATGTCTTTACGGGTCTCTGTCCACCCTCTGCTCTGAAGTCCTCATCAACACATTGGTTGCCAAAGCTCTAGGCGTCATATTTATCAGTGTCAAACCAAGATTAAAGAGTGGTTTAGCTATTCTCAAGCAGTATGATTATCTCAGAAGCCCCCAGACTTTCACATGTATCTCACTAGTCCAAATTATGTCGTGTTGTTGATTCCTGGGCTAAACACTATCAGCAGGGATCGGATTGCAATGATGGGGTTAAGCCTATCATGTTTAACTCTGTAAGGCTAGGAACATTTTCACCTGATCAAAAATCAAAACTCTATTAAGAAAGAAGTGGCTGAAAGGCAGGTAGCAGCCACCAGTGTTGCCCAAATGGTTACAGACCATTCCATTATCCACGTCTTCAGGCCTCTAGCTCACTTTACCCTTCAAGGGAGAAGGCTTCAGGGAAAAGGGAAAAGGGTGGAAGCCGGGGGAATCTTCAGCAAGTAGTAAGAAACAAAAGCAAAAGGTTTTAGGGGCAGAGTGGGTCTGAGGGAAGATGCCAGCACCAAGGACCATGAACATGCACAGAGCAAAAGGGAGTGTTCGTTCCTGGCTCTCTCTTACAGTGGTGTTGGGGGAGCTGTCTATGACGACCTGAAAGCATTTAGGAAATGGCAAAATGTCTCAGGAGGGAAAGGAATGGCAGTGGTAGCAGCGAGCATCACTCCTAGTCCTCTGGAATGTGGGGAACAGAAGGAGAAAAAGAATATGCTCTCCACAGTCTGTCTTCCCAGCCAGATGACCTCAGTGACTCTGGTGGGAATTTTCCCTGCTCCTGATTCTCTGCCTCTTTGTTGATTGTAACTGCCCAGGGATCAGCTGACGCTGCTGGCAGCATGGGGTGGGCTGGCAAGAGGCTTCTGCAGGAGGAGAAAGAGGCATTGTTATGGAGGAAGGACTCCTGTTCCTCAGTGGAGAGAAATCCAAGAGTCAGAGGCCAGGGGGCACATCAAGGACACGGTGTCCTCTGCTGAAGGTGCCAGCTGCTCAGGGCACAGCCTCTGTGGCTCAGTATCTTCACACACTCTGTTCCTTTCCCTGAAGACTCTATCTCCCCCTGGCTTCTCACATATGGTGTCTGACTTTTTCACAGCTTAAGTATCACCTCTGCTGAGAAGTCTTTGTTGGTCCCCAAGTCTAGAGAAGCCCCTCCCTCTCCTCTACTGGATATTCTCTGACAATGGCCCACTTTTCTTGCTCTGTTCATTCAGTACAACTCACAACTACTTGCTAGTGTATTGTCAATTAATCTCACTGTCCATTAATTCCATCATGGTACCACCTGCTCAGCCCAAGGTGCTATATATAGTACTCATACAGTAAGTACGTGTAGAATGTATGAAAGCATGGATGAATGGATGCAGTTAAGATGCTCACTGTCTCCAGAATGGGAGTGGCACAGTAAACCTTTACATGAACTGTTGTGGTTCTGAAGAAAATTGTCCCTCAAAAGGCTCAAACATGGGGCTTTTGGAAGGTGATTAAAACATGGGGGCACAAACCTCCTCAATGAATTTTGAAGGATGCTGGTTAATGGGGGCTTTGTCTCTCTCTATGGCTCATCCCCTGTGTCTGCTTCCTGGCTGCCATGTGGTTAAGCAGCTATCTTTTGCCATGCCCTTTGCCCGTGATGTGTCCATCATAGAACTGGCTGACTATGGACTGAACCTCTGAAGCTGTGAGTCAAAATGGATCTTTTCTCCTTTGAATTGTATATGCCAGATATTCTCTTAGCAATGAAAAAAAATGCCTAGTAACAGCAGCAAAGGAAATTTAGGGTAACTATTAGGGCTGAAGTCTCCAAATGTGGTGTGAGAGAAACTTTAATGGTATGAACAGAACAATGTGACAACATGTATCTGTCATTCTGGATGTGCAAGAGGGGGAAACTGTGACAGCTTATTTAGGGGTCACCTTGACTGTATTAAGGGATACCAGTATCTTAGTCACTTTCTTATTGCTAGGAAAAAATATCAGAAAACCACAAGTTAGAGGAGGAAATGTTTATTTCAGCTCAGTTTGTAGAGTTTTCAGTCCGCAGTTGTCTGGCTGCAAGGCAAGGCAAGCATTGCAGAGGAGAACGGCAAAAGAAAATCGTTCCATGATGGGGCAGGCAGGAAGAAGCAGGCCTATCTTTCTCTTTTTAATCCTTCCAGGCTAAAAGTCTATTGTTGGTACCACTCTTACCCAGGGTGGGTCTTCTGTCTTCAGTAAATTCGTTCAGTCACAACCAGAACTATGTTAATCCAACTGTGGACTAATCCAGTTATCACACACCCATGATCCAGTTACTTCCCAAAACCTCAACCTGGGAGCACATGAAGCATTGGGGACATTTTAGGTATAAACAAGAACAATCTGGTAGCTGGTAAGAATTACTTCTCATGTGTCTGTGAGACTGGCATTTGGATCAGTGGATTAAGAAGACCTGCCCTCACCTAATGCGGGTGGCACCATCCAGTTGGCTGAAGGCCAGATAGAAGAGAAAGTCAAAGGAAAGACAAGCTCTCTATCCCAGAGCTGGGACACTCATCTTTTTCTGCCCTTGAATATCAGAATTCCGAATATACTGGCCTTAGACCTGTAACCTCTGAGTTCTCAGGCCTTTGCCCTCAGACTAAGAATTATATTCTTAGCTTCCCTGGCTTTGAGAGTTTCAGGTATGAGCTGAGCTACGCTATCAACTTTTATGTTCTCCAGTTTGCTCAAGGCCCGTCACATGACTTCTCAGATTCCATAATCACGTGAGCCAGTTTCCCTAATAAAGCTATCTATCTATCTATCTATATCGTCTATCTACTCACCTACACACTGGCGCAACTATCCTACTGGTTCTCTGTCCATGGAGAATGCTGACTAACATGGGAGTTTAGACAGCTTCTGGAAGATGCCGTTTGCCTAAGGAAGATGCATGGCCCTGCTAGCCCCTCACCAGCTCCCTCATCTTGCATAGCAGTAATAAATTAAGTCTTGGTTAGTTTCTCTGATTCTTGATCTTCCAGCTTCTATGTTCAGAAACCCCATCAGTTTTGGAGACATGGGAGGTTGGGGGTAGAATGAGGGGGCTGGGATCATGGGCTCTGGGTCTCGGTCCACTGGGCCATGTGATAAGTGGGAAATTGACTAAATTGCTAAAACTATGACCCAGAACATCAAACTCATTCATTCCCTGGAAAGGGCTGAGCTTGATGGTGGGGCGGAGCCGAGAGAATCACCAATCACTCACACCCGGCCTGAAGCTCACTTAAGCTGTCCTAGCAGCAGATTGAAAAGCTACCCGGTGCATCCTGCCCGGTCGAGAGTGACAGGGATAACCACCCAAGCCAGCGAGTGGGCAGGAGGAGATTAACCAAGCAGCAAGTTGCAGAGAAATGCAGCCCGCCCAAGCTGGCCCTAATTCCTGCTCTCCCCCTGGCTGACACACAGCGAAATCCTTCCTGTCATGTCATGTGATGTCACTGGAGTGTTGGGATATTAGCCCACTGTCTTGGTTACTTTCTTCTTGTCGCTGAGACAAAATACCCAACGCCCAAAATGAATGAAGGAAAGGTTTATTTCGCTTACAATTTGTGGAGATTTCAGTCCACACTTGGCTGGTTCTGAGGCAGAGTGGCACATGGTAGAGAGCAACAGTTCATGGCGGCGGTACACAGCAAAACCAGCAAAAGCAAAAAGGAGGAATGGCAGCCAGCAGCCTCTTTCTCTCCCTTACATATACAAACTATCTGCCCTAGGGTATAGCTCTCACACCCACAATCCCAGCAAACTATCTGCCCTAGGGCAGGTATAGCTCTCACACCCATAATCCCAGCATTGGATCATGGATCAGTCATAAACTCTAAAAGCCACCAAATACCTGCATGAGGATTTGGGGGGACCTGCGGACACAAACCATGACACCCACACCAGCAAGCACTGCTGTGGTTTATAGCTTTAACATCCCCTGAAGCCTCATGCACCAAAAGCTTAGTCCCTAGGACTGAGCTCTTGGAAAGTAGCAGTCTCTACGAGCTGAGTCCCAGTGGAGATGTTCGGGTCACGGGGGGTGAGCCCTGGAAGGGGGCTTGTGGCACCCCAGCCCCCGCCTCACTTGTTTTTCTCCCCCCCCCCATGATGTAATTTTGTCGTATCACATGCTCCCTGCCACTTCCCTCCAGGATCAGAGGCCTGAAAACAAAGGATGCATTTGATTATGAACTGGAAACTAAAACCAGGAGCCAAAACAGACCTCTTATTTTTATAAGTGAATGATCTCAGGTATTCTGATAACATAAACACCGAAGAATGCAAGAGCTGAAGGAAGCAGAGAGGAAGAGCACAGAGTGTGTGATGTGCAGCTGCAGGGCAACCCACACCAAGGTAAGTTAAAGGAACAGACGGGACTGAAGGCTGGGTCCGACAGATATGACAGTAGGCTACTTACGGACAGCTTTGTATTCAGTCTCCTGCCCACCCACCCACTGATTCATTCAATATAATTTAGAACTGAACTAGTATATGAAGGAAGAGGAGCAGGTAGGGAAAGTGTATTATATGTAGAAGAAATAGTCTGTGCAAAGGTCCTGAGGTAGGAAAGGAAAGAGGTATATAAAGACTAGAATGAAGGCCAGTTTTTTCAAGGCCATACTTCACAGCTTCATACTTTATGAGTTTTCTTTTTCTCTTCTTTCCTCCTACCTCTGCTATTTTTAATAATTTCTATTTGAGATATAGCTTACAAGAAAGGACAAATTCTAAATGTTTTTCTCTGCAAATTTAGCAACCCTAACATCTGAACACCAAAAGATTTCCAGAATGCTCCAGAATGTTCGTACTGCATTATTTGTAATAGTCCTCAAATTGAAAGAGAAACTGTACATCAATGGTAGACTAGCTGAAACGTGTTTTGGTCAAGGGGCAGCATATAGTATACAACAACAAAAATGAATAAATGGCATCTTCGTGCAACACAACAGACATTTTGCTAAGTTCAGCAAAACAGACACAGAGAATAAATATTTTATGATTCAATTTTCATGGAGCCCTAGAATACCCAGGTCCTCGACAGCGAAAGTTGCTTCCACCTTTCTCCTTGTACTCATCCATTCTCTCTCTTCCTTCGCTTTCCATTTATCTGAGGACAGTGTAGGTGTAGGTTTGCTTCTGGATAATGTATTCTATTTCACTGAGCTGCTTGGCTTTCCCGGCGCCGATATTCCTTTATTTACCTTTTTATGAGAAATAATTGCATGCAACCTTTCCTTTCTTTTTCAATTGTGACATTCAAGATTGTGATAGCTTTTCTGGCATCTTCACATCTCTGCCTAAATTTAAGAATCAACCTGTGGATTTTCATTTGTAAAATATTACCAGCCCTTTGGCTGGAGTCTCAATAAGATTTAAGGATTCTTTAGAAAAATTGATAAACCTATAAAGTTGAGTCTTCCAATAAATAACATGACACATTTTCCCATTACTAGTTTTCTTATCTCCTCTTCTCTCCCTTTCTTTCCCCCTGCCCCATAATTTTCTTTGGATTCACTTCGATCAATTAACTTCTAGTTACTTGATATAGTTTTAGTATTATGGTGATGCCCTCTTTCTTAAATTTTATTTCTTAATGCTATTTCCTAGTACAAATAAATGTTAGGATCTTACTGAAATTATCAGTGTTGACAAATTTTGCATATATTTTTAGATGTTACACAAAACAATCATATTATTTGCAAATTATAGCTCTCTTTCTTTCTAATCTACAGCTTTTGATTTCTTTACTGGCCTTACTTAACTTGTTAGTATACCTCATACACTGATGAATAGAAACTTCATACACTGATGAATAGAAGTAGATATCCTTGTCTCATTACTTAATCTCAAGAGGAAACTTTCAAATTTTTTTTTTTGTCTTTTTGAAGCAGGGTCTCACTATGCAGTTCAGGCTGGCCTTGAGCTCACTTTGTAGCCCAGGCTGGTCTTAAACTCACAACGATCCTCCTGCCTCAGCCTCCTGAGTGCTGGGATTACAGGTGTGCGCCGCCATGCCCAACGAAACTTTCAGTTATTAAGTAGGATGTTTGAAGCTTGCCTTTATCAGGAAATTCCTTCCATTTCTATTTTTCTTTTTTAAAAAGTCACAAACAGTTGTGAAATTTATCAACTAATATTTATTTGCATATACTGAGATGATTATATGATTTTTTTCTATTATATGAATACAATTTTATTTTTATTTTGTTTAAACCATCCTTGAATTCCTGGAATAAATCACATAGTCTTGACACATTATTCTTACATACACTGACTTTTTCCTGTTTTCTTATTACAGTTGCCCCAATTTTCATGAGAACTATCATGGTGTAACTTTTCTTTTTGCAATATCCTTACTTAGTATCAAAGTTATGTTGGCCTTATAAAATGAGCTGAGAACTACCTCTTTCTATTTTTGAAAGTGTTTATTTAAGTTTGATTTTTTTTTCTAAAATTTTGAAAGAATTTGCCAATGGAGTCATTTGGGCCCAAAGTTTCCTTTGCAGATGGTTTAGATCGAGGACTAATTTTTTAAACAGCATGAGAATGTTCAGATTTTCTACTTCATTTCATGTCAGCATTAGTAAATTAAGTTTTAGCCTAAGAATTTTTCAACTTAAACCAAATTTCTAAACGTATTGGTTTAAAGTTGAGTCATTCATTAAATTATTTATTAGTTTTATAACACCTATAACCTCTGTAAGAGTGGCTCCTTTTCATTTCTCATACCATTTATTTATTTATGTCTTACCTTTTTGATAAATTTAGCTGGAGATTTATAAAATTTATTAGCCTTCCTAAGGAAACAATGTTTGACCTCATTTTGTTTTGTTTTGTTTTACATTTACTGTCTATGTATTGATTTCTTCTCCTTGTAATTTTCTTCCTTTAAATTACTTGAGAATAAATTGTTGTTGTTTCTTGAGATTTTTGACAGGGATACTTAGATAATTGACTTTCAGCCTTCCTTTTCTAATAAACAGATTTAAGGTTACAAAGTTATATCCTCAAGGTTTTAATCCTTTATGTAATGGCTGGCTTAGATACTTCCAGGTAGTCATTTTGTAATTTTATCTAGCTTGTACTACTTCTTACTGGGCGTGTTAGTCTAATGCATGAAATTTATTATAATCAGACACATCAATGTGCAATGTACTAACCACTTTTTACTCTTCTACAATCCTGTTTTGAAATTTTATACCATTCTCTTTATTGTTTATTTTTCTTTTCTTTAAAATAGAAAAGATTAAGAAAAGAAATATCCAAAGGTTATGGATTCTTAAGAATCATAATCATAATTGGAAATAATTAAAATGTTTTAGATAGTGGTTGCTACAACATACTTTTTAACTTAATGGGTTTTATTCTACAAAATGTGACCACTGATGGGGAGGATCAAATCTGTATTTTAGAATGATTATTATTCATGTACTTAACATTTATTGAACACATACAATGTTAGGAAGTAGGATAACGGCATGGTTAGGTATGGAATGTAGAATCAAACTGCCTTGATTTGAACACCAGGATTACTAATTATGTGACTTGGGCAAGTTACTTAATTTTCTTTGGCTTCCTAATCTGTAAAATATGTACCAGAATAATAATAGCTGCCTCATAAGGCTATTGTGGGAGAGTGAATGAGGTACTGTCTGCCACACGTAGGGCAATTCCTAGAACACAGCAAATGAACACTTTTGATTTCTTAATTATTATTAAGAATAATTAAGATTCTAGATGTAGGGAGGTGAAGTAACTTTTCCGAGATCACCCAGCTTGTAAGTGATAATGCTAGGATCTGAATACAGACCTAGATGTCTCCAAACCCAATGGCTCAACATGAATGAATGTAAAATCAGTTGGCAGAAGGAGAAGCCTCGCAAGGGGGTTTAGGCAATGCCACAAGAATAACAGCACCACAGGGACCTAAATTTGAGTGATGACAGTGCAAAAGGAAAAGGAAGGAAGAAACCTGAGAGCCACGATGAAGGAAGCACAGGACTAAATGACTAATGGATGGGGAGGGAGAGTGAGTAGTCAAAGCTGAGTCACAGTGCTAAGCCTGAGTGACTCGAACCTTGATGATACAAGAAACCAAAATGGGAGACAAAGGGGGAGGGGAGGTGTTTTATTTGGTTGTAGACACAGAGGGAGGGAGCTCTCCAGACCAGATGCAGAACCGGAGACTGCAGAGAGAGCAGGGCTTAGAGATCAGCCTTGGAGAGGAGACATTTAAAGCTTGGACAATGTCTGTGGTCCCTAAGTGAGAGAACAAAGTGACAGGAACGGAACCTGGAGGACTGAACCTTGGGACAGAGCCAATGTTTATTTATGGATATTCTGGAAGGGAATAAATAGACATGTGGATAAGGGAACTGGTGGATGTAATCTACTCAGACTTTCAATAAGCCTTTGGCAAGATTCCATTTCAAAGACTGTTAAGAAATCAGGGCATGATGGGTACGTGAGGGAAGTGGTCTTATAAGGAAAAAGAAATGGGCTCAGAAACAGAAGATAAAGGGTATGGGTAAGTGAATGGTCACTTCTCCATGAAAATAATCTTAAGGGATCAGTGTTAGGTCTTTCCCTGTAATCTTTGAGAAGGATATTTCCAATAAAATCTTTTTTTTTTTTTTGCAGTACCAGGGATCAAACTCAGGACCTTGTGCTGGCCAGGCAGGCACTTATTCCACTGAGCTATATCCCCAGCCCCTAAAATCTTCATATTTAAAGTGGACATTAAGTTATTTCTAGAAGTAAAATACCAAACTGAAGAGCTAAGGTGGCAGAGAGATCTTAATAGTCTGTGTGCATGGGCAAAACACAACCGGCCTGCTTGGTTCAGTCTCCTTTGCCCAATAAGTGAGCCACGTCCACCTGTAATCTGAAGGCTTTGAGAGCTTTCCCCAACCTCTTGGGCCTCAGCATTAATTTTTCCTTCTTTCTGGGGTCCAGTGGCCATCCTGGGCCCCAGCTCCAGTATCTAGGTCAACACAACCCAGTCATTTCCTGTCAAGCACCTGCTGTGCGTTAGGTGCCATAGAAACACCAGAACAATCTCAATTTTTAGGGAGTCTGCTGGTGAGAACTGTCACTTTTATCAGCTTCTAGAACACTATTATTTACCAGGCAAGTTGTAGAGATGGTGAGTGCTAACCAAGTACAGATCTGATCTACATTTCCCAGTCTTTCTGAGGGAGTTAGAGCCATGTGTTAGCTTTACTGTAGACAAAGGGGGAGATTTTCACTTCTGAGTCTAGACAGTTGACAATATGCTACACCTCTCAATTCCTTTACAATATTCAAAAAGGGCTGACCAGCCTTCACTGGGCTTCATGATACAGAAATAAACCAGCCTTATGTTTAAGTTGCCAAGTTTAACAAGTGGTAGTGTGGAAGGTTTGTGTGTCACAACCCAGCCCACTCTATCTGCACCAACTAATACACTTGCCACCCCAGGAGCTGAAATTCTGTCCCTGAAGTCCTATTGGCTGATTGGGGGCACTGCTACCTACTGTTGCCTTCAAATATTTCCTTTTCTGAGGGCCCCTATCTTGATGTATTCTACTCAAGAACCACCTGAGTCTGCGGGGTTTATTGGCTACTTCTCTCTTCCCAGAACAAGACACCAGCCCTTTCTATTCCACACTGATAGAAGTTTTATTGTACATTGAAATAAGCTGTCTCTGTGCTGTGAGTTGCCACTAGCCATGTACGGTTATGAGAGATTAGTTGAAGAGAGATTAGTTGAAGTGGTTAAAAGAATGTTTAATTTTAAGTAATTAATTTAAGTAGCTACTCCTGGATACCATAAATCCGCATGTACACAGTATAACCAAATTCTCCTCAGCATCCTGTTCACCTAGACTGTTCTGTGCTTTCCCGTAATGTGTTCTGACATGCCATTGCCAATGTTCCAAGCCTTATCAGCTCATGGAAGAATGTTATGAAAAATGCCTAGCAGATCTGTTTAAGGATTGACAATGTTTAGGGATAAAAATTCTAGAACATTTAAATAAATTGGAGGATTTGGAGTCAAATCCAAGGAACACATTTGGATTTATCAAAGATTATTGCTGAGCTCAGTATCTGCTTGTCATGGCCTTAACAATCAGCAAAAGATTGAACCAACATTCTTTAGTGCATAGGTAGAAAGACTTGATAAAAACTCATTAAAGAAAAACCCTAAAGTAAACTAAAGGTTGCCACCATGTTCCTTTACCAAGTTCCAAGAAAGAAAACTGAGAGGAGTGCATGAAACCACACAGTGTGGTTTTTCAAGGTAAAAAGCCACTTCAGAGATTAGGGATCACTTCATTGCTGGGAACAGACCCCCCACTCAAACTAATTTAAGGAAAGAAGCTTAATCTAAAGATAAAACCATTCATTTCATCCATGTACAAGGACAGGAAACAACGTAGAACTCAGAGTTCCCAGACTCGGATGTTGGAATTTCTTCATTTTGGCTCAGGGCAGAATGATTTCTCTCCGCTTTTATTCTTTTTCTATTCTGTACTCTGCGTTCAGACTTACTCTGTCTACTCTACAGCTTTCCTATAACCTAGACTTAGTCTTTATGCTGTTAGTTCTGTGCCCTCTAAAACAATCGCACGCCTTTCTCCTCATGTTCCCACTCATCGTCTGAGCCATTGTCTCAGTAACCAAATCCCCAACTCCTGGAAGAGAATCTGATTGTCCACCCGTGTCCCTGTCAGCTGTGGTCCAGGAGAGGAGAGCTGCATGGCACAGAGGACCACTTCCTAGAATTGTAGGTGAGTTGGTTTTCCAAGAAAACCAGGGTGATGAGACAATGACAATTACATCCACTACCCTCTTACTTTACACAGGAAGAAACAAAACCCAAAGGAACTCAAGTGCTTTGTCTAAGGTCTTAATTTCTTTGATTTTTCCCTATGTATGTCTTTTAACATCTAAATAACAATAACAAAAGTCATCAGCTATTGCGTATTTTCTGTGCAGCAGCACTATGCTGTTTATAAATATTGCTATACATGACACTAATACATATTTTAGGAAGTAGATATTGTTATCTCCTTTTTTATTTATAAGGAAACTGAGGTTCTGTGAAGTTAAGTGATTAGACCAAACTCAAACATTAAGTGTGTGAGAGAGACAGGTTTAGTCTATAATTTTCTAAATGGGAAGTTCTGCACCTCTGTGGTAGGCTCTTCTCTACTTCACAGAACAGGTGACAGTTTATTGAATTTGTCATGTCAGAAGATGATCGGGAATATAAATGTATTAAGATAACTTGAATTACGGAGCCACTGATAGACTAGCACTGCATATCTGTAAGCAAATAAGGTGAAAGACCCTATCCATCAATCTCATCATTGACTTCCAGGTCAAGCAAAGCACATATGGGCATCTAATTAACTTTTATTGAGAGAGAGCAAAAGAAAGATAAGTACAGGGAGGATAACTACACCTTCTTACAGTATGTCCCTTCAGGTGTCTATTCCTAGATGACAGATTTCTGAGCTGGAAAAGACTAAGCTGGGGGCTCTCTACTTTCCATTCAAAGCAATGTTCAGTGCAGGGGAGAGAAACAGACTAGGCCTGCACCTGGTACTAGGAAGTCCTGAAGGCGTGTAGCCCAGGAGGGCTCATCCCCAATATATAGTGATGGGGTAGGACAACGTGTTGCGGACAGGCGGGAGTGGTGTTGGCAAACACACAGACACAAGTGAAGGCAGAGGGCAGAGGCGTGACGTGACCACAAGCAGCTCAGTGTGTCACTGAGGGAGGAATGGGTGGGAGGGAAGTGTCAAGGAGCTGGCACAGGCGGATCATGAGGGCTTTTTATGCCATGTTAAGCAGCTTGGACTTTATCCAAGTGATTAAAGCAGGAGAATAACAGGGTCAGATTCATGTTTTAAAAATAGATTTTCCTGCTCTAAGGAGAATTGATTTAAGGAGGAAAGGCCTAGGGGCAGGGAGACCTATGGGGAATCCAGGCAAGAAATGAGGAGGGCCTGAATTGGGACAGGAGTTCTGGGGAAGAATGAAAGAATTCTGACACATATTTAGTAGGTTAGATTGGCGGAGCTAGCAATCAAGGGCGAGTAGAGTGAAGGGAAAACTTTGGCAGGGAGGATTGTAAAAGTTCTGACAGGGAGCATGGGTGGGGGAGACAGTCACTAAGGGAGGGGGAAGGAGAGGCACATTTGGGGAGAGGACATGGACAGTGCTTCGTTGATAGGTTCAGGAACCTATGAAACTGGCAGGTGTCTAGAGGGAAGTCCAAGGGAGAGGCTGGGCTTGAGGATGGAGATTTGGGACTGACCTGTCAAAGCTTGAACAAATGACTTAGTTCATCACTGACAAGCATATAAAGTGAAGGGCAAAGATTAAACCCAGAGGAGACCCACATTTCATGAGTGGGCTGAAGGGAAAGAACAGAAAGAGATAAATACCAAGCAATTAGGGAATGAGTGGCCCACAAGCCCAGAGAGATGAAGAAGAGGGTTTCGCAAAGGCAGGAGAGAGCAACTGGTCAAGTGCAGGAGAAAGACCCAGTTTTCCTTTCCTCCTAAGGACTGAAGAATATTCAGCAATTCAGGAGTTACTGGTAACTACAGAGACTGATATCCATCAATCAAGGAAGCAAGGGTAGATTGCAGTGGGCTACGTAGATAGTGGAGAGCTACACGGGCCAAGGAAGAGAAGGTCATGACCATCTGTACTGACTTTAATGTCTGTGATGCCTACGTGTCTGAGAGCAAGCCAAGCAGGAGGCTGTGGCTTTACAAAGAGCTCTTTCTCTCAAATAGAAGGATCAGAAATCTGGTTACAAGAGGAAACGTGCTGGTAGTTACGGTGTAAGAGGCTCAGAGAGTTGACTGCAAATTTAAGAGAGAAAAGCATGAGACAAATGGGATGGAAGACAAAAGGGGAAGAAAGACTAAGCAGAGGCTTTTTGTTAGCTTGTTTGTGTCTTCGTTCTGCTTTATTTTCTAGTAGGCATAACGCAAACATCTTGGCAGTTATATAGGAAGGAACGAGTGGAGAGGGGCCAGGCGTGGTGGCGCACACCTATAATCCCAATACTCGGAAGGCTGAGGCAGGAGGATCATTTGGAGTTCAAGACAAGCCTGGGCTACAAAGTGAGCTCAAGGCCAGCCTAAACTGCACAGTGAGACCCTGTCTCAAACAGTCAAACAAAATTTTTAAAAAAGAGTAGAGAGAGGCAGTATTGTGGGAAGGGGGACGCCCAAGGAAACAACAGCCTAAAGGAGACAAGATAAGGAATCATGAGCACCACGAAGGAGCATTAACCTTGCAAGTTGGAAGAAAAGTTCCTATCAGACAAAGTGAAGGCAGGAAAACAGAGATCGGCATGTCCTAAAACGGGAGACACAAGCCCAGCGAGGGTGGCCTCCGCCTTCTCAGTACAGAAGGAGTGGCTCTCCCTTCAGAGTACGCGAGCAAGCTCGGAAAGCTCAGTTTGGCAATAATGGCACGGAAGTGCAAATGGGAGCCATCGAGAGATGAGTAAAGCACCCATTAAGCCAGAGAGGAGGCTTAATTCCAGTTAACACTGACGTTAGTAATGGCAGCGAAGTCCACAGAATGTCAACCGAAACAAAGAAATAAGAGTGATGGAAAGGGTGAGCAAAATCCATATACAAGAGAAGAAAAGAGAAACCGCAAAAGGCCTGCTCTTAAAGAACATGAAGAATTTAACCATCTCCACAGGTACCTACCTGACCCCCCCCCCCCCGCCAAAAAAAAGAAAAAGCTTAACCAGTGGTGGTGACTTTAGGCCATTTTGGGGAGAGGCCCAGGGAAGTCAAGTTTTCTGCCTTTCAAACACATCTCAGTCTGGGTAGGCACTTCCAATCCCAAGTTGAAAAATGGCTGGGCTTGCATTTTTATCCCTCCACCCATGTTCCCAAACAGCATTCAATTCTTTAAACATCAGTGAGCACCTTCAAGGTGTCAGCACTGAGCTTGTTACATTTGAAGAAGACGGCGAAAACGAAATTAACGAGACACCCTACCTAGTTTTATAGTTTGGTGCAAGGACTTACTATCTAGTGCTCAGACCCCTCCCAGAGGTTTCATTACACCTACAGCCAGCCAGCAGACACTAAACCTCCCTGAGACAGAGCCAGGAACCTAGGAGGGGCTTCTCTTCCTCTAGAACTGCCTTACACAGTCAGCCCATATAATAATGGTCCTTCATCTTACTGGCTGCTTAAAATATCAAAAGACACATTCTGTAAAGTGGATGAATCAGCGAACAATAAGGAAATACCCATGGCAAGCAGAAAGGCTGCCAGAAATAAATCAGTGAGTACAACCCACAGGGTGGTTAAGTTGAAGACAGCCCCACACCCAGTCCTCTCTGGAGACTTCTGTGTGCCTTGTACATGGGCAAAGAGGTTTCTAAAGTGTTCTTACCACACAAACCAGCCATGTCATTGGTTTTTCTTATTGCCTAAAAATTTCCATAATTGTCTCATGCAAGAGTGAATCAGATATAAAAGCTAATGCAAACACATATGCAGATTTGTCAGGACTGATATTTAATTACCATGTCAGCTTCTATTGAAAATGCTTACTGAGGAATGAGTCTTTCCATGCTAATTCTGGAGGGCTGACTGCATCTTAGCCCTGGCTTTGCCATCTCTGGCACAACCAAAAGAATAGCTATACTCTGTTCATTGTATCTTTTCTATCTAAATCCTGTCCTCCTATCAGAGTATACTTTCTCCATGCAGACCTCCAAATTATGCAAATTTACCTCCCATCAGTGTTATCTGCAAGTCTGATATACCATGTATCCAATTAGTCTAATTGTGCGATGCTGACTTGATTCATTCAAAAGGATTTTAAATTTCTAAACCATTTCAACTTCTGAAAAGCAAAATTTATTTCTCTCCCCCTCACACTAAGGATTGTGATTTAGTGTTTATCTTTTGTTGCTCATTTCACTCAATGTTTTTTGAGCATCACTGATTTTGAATACTGGTAATGCAAAAGGGAACCAAATATTCTGCTTTTTAGGACTTTAAGGTGAGCCACAGGTAAGATGGTAGAACACTAAAGGTACCAATGTAGGGAGGTACCTGGTGCCTCAGAGCGTTGCTGTGCCGTCTAAGCAGTCTTAGCTTGTGTATTCAGCGGACGGTGGTAGATGTAGACTTCATGTAAGACGTAGTGTCTGGGATGAGCCCCAGAAGTGGCATAGGAATTGGCTTTAAAAAAGGATAAATTTAAAGCTTCTATAGGTAAATGGATGCAAATAGAGACCATACTCAGAAGTGAAATAAATCAGACCCACGTGTAAACATCGTATTATCTCCCTAGTGTAAGAACATGAAAGAGTAAGTGGTACCCAAAACATACAATAGATATTAAGAGAAGGAAAGAAGTTGCTCAAAAGAAGAAACAACTGAGATGAGAGAAACTAGAAAAAGAAAGAAGGGAAAAATATATATGTACACAGAAGTCTAGCTGGGATAACTGTACTGCTGATGTCTAGTGGTTTATTGAAAGGAGCAGTTAATGCTGTCTTGACCAATTTTTGCATGCTTATATCTGGTAATCTGAACAGCTAATTTGAAGACAACAATATCCAACATAACAACTATTGCTGAATTCCTATGGTCTTGTTTGGTGAAATTCTGTGTTGTTTATAATATTTTTGTTTTTATTTTCTATTCTCTTTAATGGTTTGATCAATCTTGCATTCTTATATCTGCTAATCTGACCAACTTTGATGAAGATAAACATATGTAATATAACCACCACTGTGAATCCCTATCATCTCACTCTGAAACCCTGTATCATTCTTATTGGTTTTGCTTTGCCTTGTTTTTGTCCATGTCGTTGGCTTTTTGTTATTGTTCTTTAAGTATCTTTTTAAAAAAATCTGTGGTGGTGGGTGGGCTATGGAGTCCAATGGAAAGAAGAATTTTTCATGTTTGACAATGCTTAATTTGGTCCATTCTGGAAATGACATGTAGTTCTGTGCACATGGAAAGGAAAAAGAAGCATGAGAGAAGACCTCAGGTGGTCACACTTCACACTTCGGTCCACACAGTGAGACAGACTAGAACACAAGCAGCACGATATGAGGAAGTGAGGCCAGCTCTTAACCTGTCTGAGCACTGAAAGTACAGGGAAGATTTCTTCAGGACGTAATGTCTCATCCAACATGGCAACCATGAATGGTGTTCAACCATACAGAAAGTAAGGAAGGGCATTTTAAGCAGAGGGAACTGCACATCCAAGATCCTAGATAATCTATAAGCTGTAGAGGATGCCATAAGATCTTTATTTTTTTCTTCTGGTCTTTCCCAATATGTTCATATCTTTGGCTTTTTCTGTCTCTGCACATAACACCTCCACAGCCAAGCCATACTCAGTGACTTCATAATGAAGAACAGAAGAGGAACCAAGAAAAAGATTGTAAGACAAAATTTTCCCTAGAAGAAACATTTGCCACTGGGAGAGGAGATTCTAGTCAGAGTGGGTTATCCATCAGCTAAAGAACATTGTTCTCAAAGCAAGGGTCCCTATGTCACTTAGAAACTTTCTTGTTTAGTGAATCATGTCTTGGGTATCAGTGGCAATTAACCCCTCCGAGTCACACTCTTTATACTATCAGCTTCTAGAGAGAAGGGACTGTAATTTTTACTTTTATGTCATTAGTGTCTTGCATAATACCTGGTATTACATTATACAATCACCCATTGAATTTTCAATACCTGATTGACTGTCCAAACTTCTGGTTCCTACCAGATTTTTACCCAATTGCTGAGTATTAGCTAGGATGCCTCTCATCCAAAACAAATACCCCCATAAGATGTATTGCCCAAATAAAGCCTGCTTCTTTCATTCAAATCAGGCCCTTTTCAAATCACAGGTGGATGCCAAATAGTCAATATTATTTCTACCATATTTCACCATATTTCTAGATTGCCTGGTGCAGGTAGGACACAGAGAATTGTGTTTTACCTTCACCAGCATCTATTTATACTTTTTTTTCCTTGAGAGCTATATGTTTTAAATTTCAGTGATTACCATTAACATTTGTAACAAGCATGTTTAATTATACATTCATAACTTATCTAATTATTTAACATTTCTCTTCCAAAATATGTTGATGGCAGTAAAATGTTTAATGATGTACTAAACAGCAGCACTCTTCCCTACTTCTCTCTCCTCACATCTAGAGCAAAATTGGATAAGGTATCACCCCAGGCCATATCTGGCCCTCTGCCTGTTTTATTTTGAGTGCACATTAAATAATAAAGTTTTATTGAAACACAACCAACCATGTCCACTCATTTACATATCTTCTTTGGCTGCTCTCAGTCTACAGTGGCAGAGTTAGTGGTTGCTATAGGAACTTCAGGTTGATTATTCTTTATCTGAAATGCTTAGGACTTAAGTGTCTAAAGTTTCAGGGGTTTTTTTCCCCCCAGATTTTGGAATATTGGCATACATATAATTGGATATCTTGGGGAACAGGACCAAGTCTAAATATGAAATTCAATGATGTTTCATATACATCTCTTTCCACCCTCACCTCCATTCCTTGCAATGTAGATCAGACCCAGAGCCTGGAACATGCCAAAAAACCATTCTACCAATAAGCCTCATTTCCAGCTCCTTATTTACATCTTATACTTATAGCCAGAAGGTAACTTGTATTAGTCAGCTTTCTGTCACTATAACAAAATGCCAGAGATAACTAGTTTAAAAAGAGAAAAGGTTTTTTTGGTGCATAGCTTTAGAGGTTTTACTTTGCAATCATTTGAACCCATTGCTTTGGGCTTGTGGTGCAACAGTATGTCAATGGCAGAAGCATATACCGGAGCAAATCTCTCATTTAGTGACCAGGAAGTAAAGAAGGAAGCGATAGCCCTGTGTCTCACAATTCACTTTGAAGGTACACACCACAGTGAACCTTCCACTAGGCTCTACCTCTTAAGGATTCACTGCCTCTGAATAATACCTCCCTCAGAAACAAGTTATTTTTGCAGTTGTAGGGATTGAACCAAGGGACTCTCTGCCACTGAGCTAAATAGTCCTTTGAGACAGATTCTCACTAAGTTGCCTAGCCTGGTCTCAAACTTGAAATCCTCCTCCTGAGTAGCTGGAATTGCAAGTATGTACTATGACACCTGGTCAATACCATTTTGACTGAGACATGTGACATGAAGTTGGTTATACTTATTATATCATGATGGCACTAAAAATTTTCAGATTTTGGAATATTTTACATTTCAGATTTTCAGGTAAGGGATAATCAGCTGGCAAAATATATTATATTTACTATCCAACTCTTTATAGAAAAGGGTCATATGATTCTAAACTAAAGTTTTGATTTTACCCTTTTTTTTTCCAATACAAAACAGAATATTTTGACTTAAAATAGTCAATAGTCATTTGCAACTATTGGCATATTTTTTATTTCTCAGATGACCATCATTTCTAGTTCAGTTTAAGTATTGTTCCTGGTACAATAGGATCTTGTTTTTTGATCACTTTAAAATTTCCTTTAATCTTTCATGCTCTATAGTTTAACATCAGATTCAAACATATATTTATCTGTATCCTGCCCAGTTTTCAAGCAGCATTTTCCATTGGAGGATTCATGTCTTCCATCAGTTCTGAAAAAAAGAAGATTCAGCTAGTTTTTTCTTCATATATTACTTCATTGCTATTTAATCTATTCTTTATTTATAAGGCTCCTAACAAATTGTTTTTCATTCAGTTTTTATTTCTGCCTGTCTTCTTTCATAATTTTTGTTCATGTAGGTATTACTTCTTTGATTTTTATGAATACTTTTAAACCTACTTGTTTTTAAAACTTTGTTAACCATTCCACATAATTAATTTCATTTGAAATTAATTAATGTTCTGGTTGCCTATTTTGCTGGCAATTTTTCATTGTATTTCTTCATACACTTTGGAATTTTGGTTCACAGAGATCAGTTTTGGTGGCAGGTTTTTGCTTTCTATTTTTTCTTCTTTCTGTCCCTATCTAGTACTTTAGTGTTTGCTTCCACTTGAACTCCTGGCATCCATTCATCAGAAATGAATAATAGCATTGCAGTGTCTGTTGTGGTACCGATGATATTTCAGATCCACACATGAAGTAGAGGATGGCTTGACAAGATGCTGGACTAGAAGGCTCTGTCCATTTCTTTTCAACTACTTGACCCCAAATCTTCCTACTGAGTGGTGCTTCTCCAAGTATGTTCCTAGACAAAAGATAAAGAGCAAAAGAAGAGACAGATAATAGAGAATAGGGTGGTAGATCTTTTGCAAATGGGTGGAAGGCTAAGAGGTGGAGGAGGGGGAGAAGAGGGAAGGGGAGTGGAAAAAGGATGAAGAGGTGTCACATCTGTGTGGCGATTCTCCACGCAGAATGTGATTATTATGTATTGCAAAATATGTAAATAAAAAATTAAGATTAAAAAGTAAAATTAGGTTCATAGAGCAACAGCATTAGCTCCCTGGACACTAGCTACAAATGCAACTCTTTACCCTAAGATCAGACCCCCCGGGGGTGGGTCTAGAAATCTGTGTGTTCACAAATTGTCCTAGTGCTCTGATGCAGTCTGCAGTTTGAGAACCACTGCATCAGTGCGCCACCCCACCCCAGCAGTTAGCCAATGTCTGCGTTAGTGCTTCCTTGCATAAAAAGGACATTCCTGCAAGTGGGTTCCATACTTCAAGCATGAGCCTGGTCTGGTCTCCTGTCTCACTGTGTGTCTTTCCAGAGCAGTCACTGACAAAGTGCTCACATTTTCTTTTAGTTCTAGTCCACAGAAATATCTACCTTATTTTTGATTCCACTGACTCTTGTTGGCTTCTTCTTTTCATGTTTTATACATTATTGTTATATTTAAGGCAAAGGGAATGTGCTGAGACATGAATTTATAAGACATTGAAGTCCAAAGGCATAATCCACATTCACCTCTGGGCATGTATAACCACATCGGCATACTCACTGTATGCTTTCGCACAGATCACATTCATGTATACAAGTTCCACAATGCTTTGGGACATAGGGCAAACCATCCTACCCTTCTGAACGTCTATTAGTTAATCTATAAAAGGAGAACAGCGATAACTACATGAATGTTCTAGTGTGAGCATGAAAACTGATAACATAGATGAAATAACCTAGCCTTGTACCTGGCTCTTGATTGGCCCACAGAAGTTACTAATCCGCTCCTTCACTGAATCTAGAACTTGTGTTGAGTTTCATGTTCATAGTAGTACAATTTAGGCAACATCACTTCTAGTTCACTTATGGGTATGCCGCTTACCCAAAGTCCCTTCATCACAACCACAACCGAGCAAAACATTGTGACATTCCAACTCAGAAATGTGAAGAAGTTCCTCCCAAAATATAATAGGGCCCCCTTAGTCCAGTGGCAAAGGACTGGAATCCTGGGCAATACCACATCACACAGCTGCACAAGTGGTGACAGCCAGGGTGCCCTCACTGCAGCCCTGCTCCACACGAATCCCTCAGGTGAGGTGAAGGATCCTAAGCACAATAATAACAGCAATAACTGAGAGTAGTAACATGGCTAATGTGCGCCAAGTACTGTCAAAGGCACTTAACATATGTCTTTTCATTAACTTTTCACAAGAGCCTTTAAGGTTATTCTCCCTTCTCAGGGGTAATATTATTATCCATATTATCATCATCATCATCATCCTCCTCCTCATAATCCCCATTTTACAGGTATGGAAATTAGTTACAGAAACATTAAGTAACATGTCCAAGGTCACTCAGCTAAACAGTTGCAAAACCATGGCTTGAATCAGGCAGTGTGAACAGGCAGTTAACCTACAGCAAATCCAGAGAACTGAAGAATAAGATCTTTGGTCAGTAATCTGGGTCTCAGCCTCTTCATTTTGCAGCTCTGATTATTCACAGCCATCAGATCACATTTTCATTTAGCTTCAGCAGTTAGATTCTACCCAGGCTTTGTTTCCATCAAAAAATTGCAGCAGTTCTGCAGGATACAGGGAAGAACAGTCCCCTCAGGCACAATCACTGGATCCTCAGGACATTTCCCCAGTGAAAACGTGTGGCTGTCTTGCTGAATATCTCTAAACCCCTGGCTGTCTGTCCATGATTATTTTGGCCCTCTTTGTTCCTTTCTCTCTGTTTTGGGTCTGTCTCTGCTTAGCTTTCTCTTTGACCAATTCTGTTTCTGTCACTCTTCTTTTTTTCTTAGCAAAATTGCTTTCACAATGCAGTGACAGCTTCCCACCTGCAGTTGAACCACCTATTCTGAAAGGGACATGCATTTACAGATAAAAAAATATCTTTTACTTTCACCAATTCTTCCTTCCTCTCCCTTAGGCACTTCTTGCTACAGAGGGATTTCTTGTCCACGTTGCTGACAAGTGTGGTTGAACTATTCCCACCCCACAGGCAGCTGTCTGCTTAGAGGACAGGATTTGGGGTGGAGAGAGAACAACCAGAGCTTTACTGGGCAAGGGGGTCACTAGCATCTCTGGATTCCACACCACTATCAGTCTCCAGCTGGGATGATTCCACCTTGAATTGACTGAAAAATTGCTGTGATTTTTGTCTGTAAACAGCTCAGAAAATGAGTTAGGAAAGAACGAGCAGAAGACTTTGATTCCAGTGTTTAGAGAAGTTTCAGCCTTCCACACCTGGGAAGAGGCAGAAAATGAGGAAGAAGATGGCTCTTCATTCGTGCATAAATGGAAGCAGCTGATGTTCGCCACTAGCTAGAACATCATTCCCTCCTTTTCCAAAGCACTAATTCATTAAAACTAATGAGGCCCCTATGCTGTCTAAGCTGAATGCTGATCAGCTTCCCAGCATGCACCTGCCACCATGCCAGCTCAGTCTCTGCATGCCTAAGAGTGTTGACTGGCAGAGGCTCTGAAGCAGAGAAGCCCATCAGGGACTTGACGTGAGCTGGCACTTAATTTGCATACAATTACATGGCATCTAGTTCACGTTGAAATTCACAGTCTTCACTTACCCTCATTCTGAAATGAAATTTCTCCCTGCTGGGCCACATTGTCCTGACTTCCAAGGAGCCACTTTTGCCTCCCAGCACACTAACGTGTCCGAAGGTCACCTGTACTTACTGCCTGATCACCAGGCGGAAGGGAAAAGCATCGCGAGGAGGGGTGCAGCAGGAAGAGTGTAACGCCTACTTCTTCAGGGTATAAATTTAAGTGGTGGCCTTGTTCACGAAGAAGACCTGAGAGCAGCGGCAAAGTGAAAAAACAGTCAAGGAAAGAGAAATATTTAATGCTCTCTCTTATGGCAGTTGTTCTTCTTTTCACAGGCATTTATTGAGCACCTATTGGTCAGGAAATATTCTAGGTACCGCAGAAATGGTGCCGAGACAGCAGCATCCCGTCCTCTTAGAATTCATTCTCTTGGGAGGCACAGGCAATTTAGGAAGCAAGTTAATATCAAATGAAATAAACTAGAGAAACATATTCCAAGTGCCCGGGGTAGCCAGTGCGTGGAGGGCAGCACCAGTGTGAGTAGACAGGGGAGGCCTCTCGGATGGTAGAGCCAAGACCTGCCAAGCAAGAAGGATGGGCTTGGAAGAAGAGAACACACACAGCAGGGTGAAGCTTTTGGCAGGGAATGCTCCCCTGTTCTTCACAATGAGAACAGAAGGGAGGGCCCCATGACCAGGGAATAACAGGCAGGGGAGAGGGCAGGCAAGAGACAGTGTTCAGAACAGGCACGTTTCATGGACCACTGTGAGGAGTTACCTTATTTCTTATTTGTTATACTTACAAGGGATGAGATTCTATAGCATTTCTGGGCATGTGCATTCTGGACCTTTTTGAGTATTCTTCAGGGCCTAATCTAATAAAACTCACTGCAGATACAGCCTAAACCTGCCTCTTCTGTCCACTTTTACTTCCATCAGATCCAGCCCGGCTTCGGTCCAGACACAGACCCTAGAAATGTCTTGAGAGTGAAGTCACCTCCAACTCTGGGGCACTTGTTAGTACCAGGTTTCACCACCGACCTCCAGTACGGAAAGGAGGAAATGAAAGCAGGTACTACCCCCAGTGAAAGCCTGCATTCTGAAGTTTGCCTCTCCAGCTCCTCCCCACATAAAGCTGATACAGCTCTTGAAGACAGAGAATCACAGTGGGCAGTGGGTGGTGGTGTGGGGTGGTGTCACAAATCCAAGGCTAAAAGGGGAATAAAGATTCTCAAAAAATGAACAACTCGAATTGCCTTCTGTTAGTACAGCACACGTCAAACAAAAACCATGGGATCACATACCTGGCTTTGGCCATAGCCTGATCCCTTTTCCTCTTCCTTTTCTTCTAATAGTCTGGCTTCATCTGTGACCTCACCACCTCCTTCAGTGAGTTCCCGGAGGGTTTGGATTCTGTACCCATAACAACACGAGCAGGTTTCTCCCCTTTTCTTTCCACTCCAGTTATAACTCTCCAGGTTCAGGCTCTTACTGGCTCTTTCCTGATCATTCTCTTACACTTACAATTGTCCTCCTTGCCTCTGGGCATGAGCCTCTCACATGTTGGGGCTCCTCAATTCTGCCTCCTTGTGTATAGATCTAATCATGCCGCCCATCAGCTTAGAAAACCTTGGAAGATTCTGCAATCTCTATGCTAAAGAATGAAACTGAGATTACCAAATCTGACCCACGTATCCCTTCTAATTTCACCTACCCTCACTCTTTACCTAGGCTCTGCCTACAGCCTCCTATCAAATTCTTATCCATTCTTTAAGGTCTAGTACTCTAGAAGTGGAATTAGACTCTCTGACATGCACTTCTTCTGCACATGCTGTAATGACTGGGACCCCTAGTGTGGAGTTAGACTTAGCTTGCCCGCATTTAGTTCATTTAAAGAATAATACCTTTTCACAGGGTATGCATTTAATAAAAGAACTTTGGGGCAAGAAATATTTAGCCAGTGCATACTCCTTCTAGCATCCAGGTAAAACAGGAAGCATTTCTCAAGAAAATTACAATAAACGTAAAGAAATAAATCCATTAGATAGTTTAAGTACTACTGAGTAAGGATAAAATAAAAACGTATGTCAGACAGTATGTCTTATTGGAAAGTATGTATGTCAGACAGTATGTCTTATTAGCTTATTGGGAAACAAGCATTTTCTACTGTTTGAAATAACATTCTAGTTAGTTTTTAATACCTTTTAAATTACTATTTTAACTGCACAATTTTACAGGATATAGATGATAATTCAATACAGATATACAAATGTGTAATGATCAAATCATGGTATATCTCCATCTTACACATTTTTTATTTTGTTTTGGGCGCCAGGGATCAAACTCAGGACCTTATGCTTGCCAGGCAGGTGTTTATGCCACTGAGCTATATCCCCAGCCCTTACACATTTTTTAAAAACTTAATTAACAGGTAATAATTATACACATTTATGGGGTACAGTGTGATATGTCAATACATGCATACAATACATATTGATCAAATTAGGGTAACTAATGTTTCAATCTCTCTATCATTACTTTATGCTTGGAGCCTTTGAGCTCATCTCACAATTATTTATAAATTATGAGATGGATTACTGTGAGCAACAGTCATACCATTATGCTGCAGAACCCTGGAACTTGTTCCTTCTAATCTGTGTTTTTCACTCTTTATCTAACCTCCCACAACTCCTCCTTCCCCAGCACATGCACTAGTGACACACACCGAGTGACTTTCTAAAAATATCCTAGTGGAAGAGGAAACATGCAGAATTTGTCTTTCTGTATCTGAGTTGTTTCTCCTAACTCCTCCATGTATACTATCTTCTGGATCCATCTATTTTGCTGCAAATTATAGAATATCACTTTTCTAGCTGAATAATAGTCCATTGTGTAGATTACTACATTTCCTTTATCCACTGGTCCATTTGTGGGCACCTAGGATGATTTTGTATCTTCGTTATTGTTAGTAGTGAAGCAACAGACGTGCAGATGTCTCTTAGGTAGGCTGATATTGTTTGGACCTATGCCCAGAAGCAAGATACCCTGATCACACTATAGATCTACTTTTAGATCTACAATGGTTATACTAAAAGCTATAGTACTCCAAACAGTATGATGTTGGTATAAAGCAGAAACACCAATGGAACAGAAGAGAGTAGCTAATGGAACAGAGTAGAAAATCACCCCATACGTGTACAAGCAACTCATTCTTGACAAAGACACCAGGAACATACTTTGGAGAAAGGTCAGCCTCTTCAATAAGTGGTGGCAAGAAAACTGGATATTTACATACAGAAGAATGAAGCTTGATCCCTATTTTTATCCTGTACAAAAATCAACTCAAAACAGATCAAAGAACTCTACTTATGCTTAAATTTTCATAAAACTCTCAAATAAGCTAGACTGTTATCATGCAGTATCCTTTGCTCAGATTATTACCTAATGTCATAACACCATAATCTTAAGACCAGAAACAATAAGACTACCAGAAGAAAATACAGAAGGAATATTTCAAGCAACAATTATTATTTCAGCAAGACCCCGTAAGCACAGGAAACAAAAGCAAAAATAGACAAGTGGGATTATATCAAACTAAGAAGCTTCTGCACAGCAAAGGGAACAAGCAACAGACTGAAGAGATAGTCTATACAGTGGGAAATATTTTTGCAAGCTATCCATCTAGCAAAATGTTAATATCTAGAATCTCTAAGAAATTTTTTAAAAACAGGAAATCCAATTTCAAAGTAGGAAAAGATATGAACAGACATCTTTTAAAAAAAATTCAAATGGGCATCAAATTTATGAAAACATGCTTAACCCCATTAGGGAAATGCAAGGGAAAACTACGAGATAGCATCTTACCCCAGTTAGGATGGCTACTGTCAAAAAGACAAAGATAACGAACATTAGCGAGGATATGGAGAAAACAGAACTCTTGTGCACTGTTGGTGAGAATGTAAAGTCTACCCTAGCTCTTAACAAAAGTCAGTCTTACGTCAACTCTGTTCAGTTAGACCAAAATAAAATTAGCGAGCAACAGTGCGTTGATGTGAGATGATGGGCCGCCTGCTCTTCTATCAGAGGCTGTCACACAGTGCTAGCTGCTCACCCTGTGTCCATTCTTCCTCCTCCAACCATCTTAGCAAAACCCAGACTTTACTTGAGGTGTTAGCTGGGCACGCGGAAAGCCTGTGTAACACAGCTTTTGCCAATTTTGTGGAAGAGAAAATTATAGCTTCAAAAATTCCAGGAAAGCTCCCTGAGAGAGGAGGAGGAGACATAGTTGCTGGACTCTTGCCCTTTCCCGTTCTTTTTCCTGCTCAAGACACAGATGTGATGCTGGAGGTCCACCAGTTCTTTTGTGCCCACTCACAAGCAAGCTTAGCCTATAATAAATGAACACATGGAAAGATTCTGGGTCCCTGAGAAAATCCTGGCACCGCCATACGGGTCCTGAGCTTGCCAGTTTTTTCAAAGAAAATTGAAACCTCAAGTTTACCATTGAAAGCAATTCTGGAACTGCCTCTAGAGCAAGTCATACTATTCTTTAATTTTTGAAACCTCACTTTGCCTAACATGATACTTTTTCCAGTGTGTGTTTAAGTGATGTGTGCTGAATTTTTAATGACTGGTACTTACGCTTAAATTTTCATAAAACTCTCAAATAATCTAGACTGTTATCTTGCAGTATCCTTTGCTCACAATATTGTTATCTAATCTCATAATACCAGATCATTAGGAATTTGCATATCTTTTTAGGCTAAAACCACAGTTACAGGCAATAACTCTATTCTTCATGATAATTTGAAACCCAGGGTCACCTGTGCACCTTGGCAGGTTTACCTAAACAACATTCGTGCCTCTGTTCTTCACTCATTTTGTGATCTTGAAAATGTTCCCTTTACCTCTCTGTCTGAATGTTCACATCTTTCAATAAAAGATACTCTTTATTTTTGATATTGGGAATCAAACTCAGGACCTTGCGCTTGCCAGGCAGGCACTGTGTCACTGAGCTGTATCCCTGGCCCTCAATAAAAGACTCGTACTCACACTATACCAGTTTGATATGTGGGTTACATAGACTCATCTCGTTGAAAGCTCCAGGTGTAAAATAAATACACAGTAGTACAAATATTTACTAGCGATGCTCAATAGTTAATTTCCTTTGTTCCAAAATGTGATTTTCTTCCCCCAAGGGTCACAGCTTCTGTCCTCTCGTCCTTCTTACCCTCACTATTGAACCTGCCTAGCTTATCTTGTTTGCCTATAGTTCTCTTTGCTCTCATCTTGCCCGAGATCTGTTCTTTAACTGACAACATTACATTGGCTGCAAATAGTAAAAATTTCAGTGTTACAGTTTGGGTCTAGCTGTGCCCCCAAAGCCTCATGCAGACATAAGACTTTTCCAGAGGTGGCTGAATCTAGAGTGTGTGATTCTGGCACTAAGAGCATTAGTGCTATACTTGTCCTAGGGTGGGTAGCCTGCATGCAATATAAGGGACCGAGAGTCTCTTTTCCCTTGTCCCATTTGCTACCTCTTAGAGCCAGCCAATTATGGACTGAAACCTCTACAAACTGTGAGCTAAATAAACTTTTCCTGTCTTAACTTTGGGCATTTTGTTTCAGCAATGGAAGAAAAATAACTAAGACTTCCAACTACTGCAACATTTAAAAACTAAGGATTTACAGGATTCACTAATAAGAAGCTTGGGCATGGGAAATCCAGGGCTCATGTAGCCATCTGACAGTGCCCCTGGGAATCAGGGCATCTTAACCTCTCTGCTCCACCACTGTAGCATGTAGGTGGGATGCTGGTTGTGTCATGGCCAAGAGATGACTGCTTCACGTCCAGCCCACAAGTCCTAACTGTAGACAGGAAGTGGGGAAAAGGATGAGGGGGCAAACATCTTCCTGATAATAAAGATTTTTTTTTTTCATTCTGGAAGGCAAGCTCTTCCTAGAGATATCTTTGACTGGAACTGGGTCCATAGCCACTACTTGCTGCAAGACAATGAAAGGAAAAGAATGTTCTTAGCCAATGTTCTTTAATTCATCAGGAATTAAAAATGTCATTTTCTCTGCATAAGAGATAAAAGTTACTGAGACAATTAGCACAGTCCACCACAATCCTCTACTTAAGCATAATTTTAAATATACAAAGTAACTCTACTTAGGCTTGAAATCACTGAATTAGAAGCACATTATGTGGCTTATTTTTGAAGTAAAATTTCTTTTAAAAATATTTTGAGGTTCACAGAAAAATCAGGAAGACAGTATGGAATTTTCTTTATACCAGCCACCTAGTCTCCTTTCCTATTAACAATGTATATTGGTGTGGTACATTCATTTCAGTGAATAAGCCAATATTGAAACATTGCTATTTTTTCTGTTTTTTTTCTGTTCCAAAATCCCATCTAAGAGACCACATTACACTGAGTCTTCATGTCTATTTAGACAGTGCTTTGGACTTTTCTCACTTTTGGTAATGGGAAGGTTTTGAGGAGGACTGGTGAGACAGTTTGTAGGATGCCCCTCGGTTACAGTTTGCTGCTTTCCTCATGATTATATTGGGGTAATGCATTTGAGGGACACCACACAGGTAAAGTGCTATTATCATCACTTTGTAGCAAGACTGCATATCATCAACATAACTTAACATTACGCATGTTGACGTTGGCCATCTGTCTGAGGTAGGATTTATCAAATTCTGCACTGTAAAATCATTCTTTCTCTCCTTTTCTATAATGTACTCTTTGGAAGGAAGTCATCATGTGCAGCCCTCAGTTAGGGGAGAAAACATTCCCACTCCTTGAAGGCAGTGTACAGAAAAATGATTTGGAATTCTTGTGTACAAGAAACTTGCTTCATCTTCCTCATTTATGCCAAAATATATATAGGTATTCAATCACTTACTTAGTAAGTTAGTAGAGATTCATAAATATTTGCCTTATATCTTGAGTAGTGGTCTAATATTTCTTTTTTATTTTAAAGAGAATAGAAAAGAAAAGAACAATAGCAAAATACAAACAAAACAAAGCAAGGACATTAAAAATTATCTGGGTTTTCAAACCAAATGATAGGGGTTAACAGTGGTTGTTACATATTATCATCTTCAATAATGTTGCTCAGCTTACCAGATGTAGGACTGGAAGATTGATCAAACCATTAAAGAAGATAAGAAGATAATAATTTAATAAAACATTAGAGACAATGCAGAGTTGCACTAGACAAGATGGTAGGAATTCACCAGTGGTTGTTATATTGCATACTGTTGTCTTCACATAAGTTGCTCAGATTATCAGATAGAAGCACGCAAAATTGGTCAGCCAAGTGGAGCCCCAGACAACTCCAGGGACCTTGGGTGCCACTCCCTGCCCTGACTCCTCACCCTTAGGAGAGCTAAGCTGAACCTCAGACAGCATCGGTGGCTTCAATGACTGTGAGCTCACCTCCCACCCATTGGCATGGGAACCAAGCTGGGTCCCAGGCAGTGTCTGCAGCCTCAGTGGCCATAACTTGCCCATTAATATTTCTTTATTTTCTTGCTCAAAATCTTCCAGCTTTAGCCATGGGAATTCTTTCATTTGGCTTCTATGTCCATTTGACATATGCCCATCACAGTGTGTGTGTGTGTGTGTGTGTGTGTGTGTGTGTGTGTGTGTGAGCACTCCCTTATTTTCTGACACCACGTGATGCCTTTTGTTTATTTTGTATACTCCCTACTCTCTCTATTTCTCCAAAAAACCCTCTTCCTTTTATTAGAAAACAACTTTAAGGCCAAGATCTGGGCACTAGATCTGTTCATTGTGGGCAGTCGTCCTTAATTACAGACTTATGGCTTCCTTCCCCATGTCTCAAATGAATAATTACTTTCTCCTCTTCCCACCTCCAAGTCCTTTCTCATTACGTCTGCCCACACAGAGCTAATCAACGGAAACATTAGACTCTCAAAGCTAAGACGCAGTGAATATGGAAACAGGCATACCCATGCCTCCATAAGGAAGCCAGAAGCTGTTTGGTTAGAAGGTGCTGGACCTAGCTTCCTAGGTGTCAGAGCAATAAGTAGTTTAGACTTTCATGTTGCCAAGGCCCTAGGAAGTAAAGTGAGTCACCCACTCAGGATCATGCCATCAACTGTAGCAGGCTCAAACTGTCCAGAATTTTTCCTATTGATGTCTTCCCTAAAACATTATGCTGTGAATTCCATTGCTCCCTGTCCCCCAGGTTAACAGAAGACTGGCCACTGCCCCAGTGTTATTCACACTGAACAAGAACATCAGTTTATTGCAATTAAGTCAGTTGTTGACATTTAATAAATGTCCAGGGCTATGTGATGAGAAACTGAAGAAATTTAGACACCAGACTAACCACGCAGAGAACAACTCTGTCCTAACATGAGCAGGGAACAACATCCGTCACACTGCTAACGAGGCGCCGACACAGGTGTCTTACCTTAGGGTCCCTACGGTCCCAGCTATCTCTGCCACTTGTACTGGAGAAACACTGATTTGGGATGTGAGGCTGTTTGGAAGATGTTGTTTTTCTGATGTAACCCCTGTTAGCTTCCCTACCTCGCTTTTCTCTGCCTCTTCTCCTCCCTCTTGGGAGCAATTTAAGTGTCTCTGGCTCCTTTTAGGCGGGGACAGAGTGCTAATTAGCTGTGTGATTCATCCCAGACCACCTGTCTCAGGGTGTGCAGCACTAAGACCAGACTGAGCGTGTCCCCAGGCTCTGCAGGGCAGGCCAGCGTCCCAGGGGTGTGGACAGTCCCTGTCTGACGTGGGCCATGGATGATGCTGTATCATGAGTGGGGAGGAATATTCTGTTCCAGAAAAGCTTGTCCCTGATGCCCCATTTCCTTGACACCAGCCACACAGGAAATTGCAGAAAGCCCGTTCCCACAGCCTTTTGAGCTTTTAATTTTGTTCTCCCCTCCAAGTGAAAGCCGATTCAGTGAGTGCCTCCTCAACTGATGGGTCTGAGGAGGAGCCACCTTTCTTCATTCTTACCACTGTAGTCAGCAAGAGGACTCACACCCATCCCTGTCCCCAGGGAGACATCAAGGCAGAATATCTTGAAAGAGTTGTCTGTACTGATGGTGCAGTCTCCCTTTCTGCTTGTGCCCTCTTAGTGCCTGCTCCCCAGGGAGATCCCAATGACCTCACAGTGTCGCACGCTTTTTCCCCTCTTGGCCTTCTGTCCCTCACTCTGCAGCATCGGTCATTCAGGGCCATTGGCCTCTCCTTCCTCAAATCCTTCTCTCTCAGTGGCCTTAAGGACACCTGGTTTTCCTTCCATTTGCTGGCTATTACTTCTCAGCCTCCTTTGTTGGTGCTCACTCCTCTGCCGGACCCCATCTTCAGTTCTCTCTTGTGAAACAAGATTTATCTAGTCCCATAAATTAATACTATCTATAGCCCAAGGACTCCATAACCTTTCCCATGTGTCCAAATTCAAATGCCCAGCCATTAAGTAACACTTTGAGGAGCAAGCCACAGATCTGAGGTCCCCTAATAAAATTGGGCCTATTGCGCTAATCATTGTTATATTAGTTCCAACCTTACAGCTGGGCCCTAGGTAGCTTTATGGTCTTTATTTCATTACCTTTGTTTTCTTCCTACTCCTTGGATTTCTTTCCTGCTTATATAACATTAAGAATAGCAACAATAACAATAAAAGCATCAACTATGCATTAGTAATTTTTCACTAGACATCTGACACTGCACTGAACATTTTACATGCAGCATTCCACGTAACCCTCACATGATCCCTTAGAGACACTTTTATTCCCATTTTGAGGCACAGAATCTTCAGGCCTAGAGAGATCAAAGTGCTTGTTTAAGTCACACCACTGGAAGTAGAAGAAGCAGAATTATAATCCCGTTTTTGCTCTCGTTTTGACTTTGGAGCGCAAACTCCCAAACACTCTTCTTTCTACCTCTTATTAACATACATGGCACCCACCAATTCTGTGCCAACTCTCACTTACAGAGGTCACTGATACTTCTCCTCCAGGCTTGCCATGTCCTTTGGCCTCTAAGTCTTGGTGTGGAAGTCACATTATAGATACCTACCAGATACTCTAATAGCAGAAGATTTTTTCTCACATAATTTGTGATGAGGAGCAGAGAAATTAGAGAAAGCCTAGGTACCAAGGGTGCTGAACCTGCATCCCTCACTGGATCGCCAGGGAACAGCCCTGTGGGCCTGCCACATCAAAGCCACCAAATGTAATCAAATTGCAAAAGTTTTGAAGCTAAATTATTAAGAACACAGAGGGGGCAGATGGCTTGGGTTGAGATAGACAACTCATTTCTAGAACTCTCTGCACAAAATCGGCATATCCTTTCCTTTTCCTGGGCACAGTTAGAGAAAGCTCAATTTTTGTCATCCCTGGTGTCTTGGTTACTTTTCTCTCGTTGCTGAGGCAAAATACCCAATGCTCAAAATGAAGGAAGGGAAGGTTTATTTAGCTTACAGTTTGTGGAGGTTTCAGTTCATACTTGGCTGCTTCAGAGGCAGAGTGGCACATGGCAGAGGGCAAACTTCACGGCAGCTGAGCACAACAAAAACAACCAGAGCAAAAGGGAGGAATGGCTGCAAGCAGCCTCTTCTCTTCCCTTACATTGTAAACAGCCTACCCCCACCCAGGGGTGGTGAACCTCTCACACAATCTCCATGCCCTCCTCTTCCACAGGCTCAGGATGTATACAAAGTAAGCACCTTGGCTTCCTGCTGAGTCACTCAGCCAAACCTCCAGATTCCCCAAGTTGACACAATGTATCAACCATAACACCTGGGAACTCCTATTCCATGTGCACCTCTGAGGAAAATGAGGAGTGTTGCTGTTATTTTAAATCCAGGTTCCATGAGGTTGTGGGGTTTCAAGAGAATTTTGAAAATTCTCTAAAAAACCCAGTCCTTCAACAAGGAGATACTTCCCACTATCTTGTGTCTATCGGGTTTCACATAAAAGCCCATTAATTAAAAAGAAATATAATGTTGAAAAGAATAATGAACATAAAAGACAATCAGTTTTGAAATCAGACAGGCCTAAGTGGGCCTTTTAGTTCTGTAACTGACTAAGCAGCATCATCTTTAATCTTCCCTTTGCTCATCAGTAAAATAGAGAAGACCATTTCTGCATCTCTGGGTCTGGTAAAAGAATAGTGTGTGAACAGCCCATCAGAATGCTTACCACAGAATAAATAGTAAGTAAACTCTTCCTTCCTTGTCATATCCTCCATGATGTCAGGTCTACCAGGCACAACAAAAATGGCCAAGGGTTTTAGTGTTCCTAAACAGAAGAAATGTCCATGGTGTTGTTATCAGTCAGTAAGATGATCCAGTTTATCTCCAAAGCCCTGACCACCCCAAAGAGACATCCCGAAGCCCTCCCTGTAATGCCCAGCATCTGACTTCTTTGGATGCTGTTGAGGACTCTGGGGACATACCTCAAATCAATCCACTCAGAAAATGGGGCTTGGAGCTCCCCAGTGCCTATGGCAGCACACGCAGAAACTTCCCAGCAAAAGAAAGGCAGCTGAGGCAATTAGGGATGGGTATGGGGCAGGAAAGGGTGTGGAAGCTGGTCCTGGAGAGGGAGGCAGAGCAGTGCTGAGGCAGGTGCAGAGACAGCCCCACAAAATGGTCATCAATAGTCTGTGTTTCAGGAGGAAGGAGAGTGTGTAACGTGTCAGAAAATATTCTACTGAAATGATTAATTTTTTAAAGAAATGACTTTGGCCCCTGAAAGGATAGGTTTCAACTACCCATTTAGTTTTGTAAATTGTAACAGTGTCTAGACAAATGAGATATTATTGGATTTAACTCAGTCCCTAGACTTGTAGGGTCTGTTTTAAAGAATGGGGTGAATTGGAACAAGATGGTTACGGATAAGTCTCAGTCAAAGAGGAAGATATCGTGCTTCTTAGGGAAGCTTTCTTAGCAGCACAGGAAACAGGGACCACCCTTTGGTACCCAGAAAAGGAAACACAGGAGGAGGACAGCCAGGCTTACAATGGGGATAGTTTGGTCTAAAGGAAAATACAATTCAGTAGGTTTTCTGTGTCTTTGGTGAACAGAGATGAGAAGGACTGAATATCAGATTACCCATTTAATTATTTTTTAAAAGCTCTGTCTTCGTGGGTCCTGCCTGGTTGCAGCATGGACTATGGTTTGCACACAGCTGTAAGGTGAAAACCTGTCAGAGCAGGAGCTTCACGATAATGGTCAGCTCTTCAGGACTCCTGCTCAAGGTGTTAGGGTCAAGATGTTCTAGATTTCTCAAAGAGCTGGAAGAGAGGAGTCAGCACACTTGAATGCTGTCTGAAAAGGAGGCTTGTTGCTTTCCTGCCTTCAGGGTGAGGAAACATCATGGTTTATTCTCCTGAACTTGGAAGAGACTAGTCCTGGCCCCCGTGGCTCCAGAAATGCTGCCGTACCACATCAGTCAGACATCTGTCCTCTGCTGGGAGCAGTTTGGGAGAGAGGCCCTTCTTTATTTATTCATGGTCCTACCCCAGTGAGAATCTGGTCAGCAACAGGAGAGGGGAAGTTGTGTAGCATGTACCCAAATGTGTGAACACACAAAGTTCACATTCAGTTTCACCCCTAGAAAGGTTTTTCCTGATCTTCTTGAATCTCTTATCAAAAACCTCAGGGCCCAGACCTTTCGAAGTCTTCCTGATTTCCACTGTTACCCACTTTCTCATTACCTGGCTGCCCTTGTGCAGGGCCTCTCCAGCTCCCGCCTCTGGCCTTGGGGCTGTGGTCTGCATGCATTTTGCTGAAACTCTTGACTGCTGTTCATTAAGCACCTTCTGTGGTCATAAATAACACCAGCCTCCTCCTTGTCCTTCCTCTTCCCCTTGCATGATCATGTGGAGACACTTGGTTGCCTTCTGCTAAGGTGGCGGTCCCCGTCCCCAGTCTATGGATTGGTACTGTCCGTAGCCTGTTAGGAACCAGGCCACACAGCAGGAGGTGAATGACAGGCAAGCAAACAAGTTGAATTTTCATCTGTATTTACAGCCAGTTCTCATCACTTCCATTACCATCTGAGCTCTTCCTCCTATCAGATCCTATCAGAGGCAGCATTAGAATCTTAGACAAGTACAAACCCTGCTACGAACTGTGCATGTGAGGGATCTAGGTTGCCTGATCCTCAGGTGAATGTAATACCTGATGATCTGAGGTGGACCTGAAACTCATACAAATAGAAAAAAAAAAAAAAATCACCACCAGAAGGTCCTCCCAGCTGTAGAAAAATTCTCCCATGAATCTTAGCCCTGATACCAGAAAGGTCCGGATTACTGTAAGAAGGAATGAGTTGCAGGATGGGTCACTGGCCTCAGCTCCACCCACTGCAAGGTCCCTGGTTGCCTTGGAGGACCTTTAACTCACAGAGCATCTCTCCCCTTCCTTTCTTCCTGCAGAGAGATCCCACACAGGTCTGGCACTTCCCTCTGCAGTCCCAGCTCTGCTTCAAACCTCAAATCACCCAGGTGCCTGAAGCCATGGTAGTAAAAGGGGTCCTGAGTGTGCAGCAGATGCCTGACCCAGAGTTATAGCTGGAGTGAGGCTGGATGCCCCTACACTAGCAATTCTCAGGCTCCTTTGTGAGAGCCTTCACAAGGAATTTGTTCCCCAGAGTAAGTAACAACACTTGCAAACTGCTTGCTTTATCATAAATTTACTCCAGGAATCAGAAAAGCAAAGCTGTTCCAAGCCAGCTCTCTGTTAGTCCAACAGAATTTGAATTCTGGCCCCGTGGCTTGTTGTTTTTGTGACCTTGGACAAGTGCGTTTCCCTCTTTAAGCCTCGGTGTACTTGTTTATAAGGTGGACTAATCATAGCGTCTATCTCCTAAGGATTGCGGTAGAAGTTAAATAGCCCAAATCCCAAGTGCTTAGCACAATGTCTGGCACAGAAGCTAACAATAAAATGTTGTCTAAAATTAGTTTCCATATTTATGTTTGTTTGTAGAAATAAATTCAAGAATCTGCTCGGGGTAACTGTATTCTCTCTCCCTTTTATTCTGACAGGCTTTCCTCTAGTACAGAAAATATGGAATTGTAGGCTACACACAAGGAATTATCCGTAATAACAGCCTATCGTATCTTTTGTCACTTCTACATCTGAGGTATCATCTGCGATGTGCCAATAATATTTGTAGTGGCTACAACTTACTATAATCCTGGAATTTTTCACGGAGCAAATGTAAATGTTCGGAGGAAGCCTTTCCCCCCTCATTTCAGCTGCACTCAAGGTTTTGACCGAGGGATGAACCTCGTCCATCAGGGATGCAGGGACGCATGGAAGCTGACAGCAGCCACACCCTGAGGGTACGTGCAGGTCTGGATGTAAGGCTCGAGTCATGAAATCCTACAGGTCCAGGTTGCTAGACTCAGGGTGCGGAGTCGGCAGCTCTGCCGGCAGCCAGCTCTGGGCCCTGCTCACTCGGCCGTCCTGGGCCTCCCTCAGCTGGCACCTCCCCCCTGATGAATATGGAGCAGGTTTGCTCGGCTCTGACCGTGCCCAGGCTTTGTTTCTCTCACCGCTCTCCTGCTCTCTGATCAGATGTCACTCGTTTTATTATTATTATTCGCTCTGTGTTGACAACTGATTTAAACATTTCACAGGGGGAAGGAGAAAGGGTGGGGGTTGGTGGGGAATCTTTTCTTTGAATCCAGGGTGTTCGCGTTTCAGATTAGCAAATGAACGACTATGGGTATATAATTACAACTAATAGGTTAATTAGAGCACCTTTAGATCTTTCTGGAAAAAAAAAATGAAAGCCAATATCTGTCTCCTTTTGAGGCAAACCAAGAATATAGTAAATAACTCAGCAAAGAGAAGAAACCCACTTAATAGCTTGCTCTGTCCCTTCCTTCGGGGCTACGAATCACTATGTGTAGCTCGGTAACGGGGCCACACACTCCCAGTAGACCAGGAGGACTTTGGAATCAGAGCCAGGTCCGCGTCCAGGGAGGCCAAACAGCTGCTGCAGGAGTCAGGGCCGGTCAGCCCTCCGTCCGTTCCCCAAGCTCAGGCTCTTGCTCTCCTCTGTCCCTATCTCTCCCCCTGCCTCTCAGCTGTGACTGTCACTCAGCCTGAGTCAATTTCTCCACCCTCCAGACAGCGGGGTGTTGGAGATGGTCTACATCACTACGCAGTGGAAACCTTTGCTGGTTGTAGAGTGCGGGAGCAGGAGGAAGGGAACTGTTCAGAGAGCACAAAGCCAGTGAAGTCACGTCCACTTCAGTAAGCTGCTCCCTGTGGGCAGAAGGGATTCTGCCTGGAGGAGAGACCCCAGGCAGAGCTCTTACCTGTACCGTGCACTCTGCTCACAGAGCCAGTGCTGTGTGGGATCTGGTGAAGCGGGGACATGTGTGCACGGCTCAGTCATCCCTGACGAGGGTAAGGCCGTGCTAGGGAAGATGAAGGGAACCGGCCACATGGTCAGGCCTCTCCTTCAAGAATGCATACCTGAAACTAAAGCTCAAGATGTGCCCCTGAGCCCTGCTGGCTTCAAGGCCTCTTGTGGTGCACAAGGAAAGAGCTTTCGTATGGACTGAATTACATCTCCCGAAATAGTTGACTAGGTGAAGCCCCAGTGCCCAGTACCTTGGCACATGAACTTCGCTGGAGGCAGAGTTGTTGCAGATATAATTAGTTAAGTGCGGGTGAGATCACTCTGCAGAAGGATGGGCCTCTAATCTGACAGGTCTACAGACCTTAGGGGAAGAGGAGACAGACAGGAAAGATGACCATCTGACTGTAGAGGCAGTAACTGCGGTGATGCTGCCTTAGCCTAAGAATATTAGAGCTACCGAAAGCCAGAGGAAGCCACCAAGGACCCTCCCCCAGAGACTTTGGAGGGAGCTTAGTCCTTTCAGTCCTTAGTCCTTAATTTTGGACTCTTAGCCTCAAGAACTGATAGAATACTTTAGCTTTGTGAGTATTTGTACAACAGCCCTAACTAACACTTGTAGTTACCTGCATTGTCACTAGTAAAATCTTAGGATCAACTCAGAAGTTAAATCTCAAATCAAATGTTAGGAACAGAATAAGCAGGTCTCTGAGTGACCACTCAAGCTATTATACTAGAGAGGTTTCAATATCCAGATCCCTACCCCACCCCCTCCCACAAGATTCCTCACTGTCCATTTTGGCAGTCAGAGCAGATTCATTATTACCTGAGCTAGACAATCTGAACCTGAGTGAGACAGATTATCTCAATGGTTTGGAGAAGAGGAAAAGGTGAAGCCTTTTTCTTCATTCAATTTTTATTACTAACAGTAGTGTTGGTGATCATTTACAGAGTGCTTACCATGTACCTACCAGGCCCTGTGTCAAGCACTAGAAAGAATTTCCTCATGCATGGCTGCCTTTATGTAAGCCCTGAGCCTCCTGGTGAATACAGAAGAAAATACTGTCATGCACACTTTCTACCCCTGCATGTTAAGATTGAGGGTGCTGAGTAAGGGAGCCCCGGAAGTCAAACTCAGACCATCACCATTTCCCATTACATGGGCCCGTGAACTCAGCCTACCTTCTGTTTTCTACAAAGCAGTGATTTGCTTGCTTTGATTGGTGCTACTTTCACAAGACTCAAATGGACACACAGAGGTGCTGCTTGGCATGATAGGAAGTCCAGAAAGGAATAGGGAAGTGTCAGGGATCCCAGGCATAATCATAGCAGCTCTGCTGTTGAAGCCTTGTTAAAAGAGAAATCATCTAAGGGCTGCTTTACAGGGAACTGCTACCCAAATAGAGGGGAGGGAGAGGAGTAGGGAGCCCAGAAAAGTAGCTAAGAGTAAATGACAGACAAATAGCCTCTCTTTTACAGGGTTCCATAAGAGCAAGGAGCAGCAGGGAAGAGAGGAGGCAGGTAGAGTGGCGGAGGCATCTTGGCTGATGTACCCTCATCCACTGCTACCGAGGCTGTCATCCCACCTAGGCCTGTCCCAGCTAAGGAGCAACTCAGGGAACAGATCAGCCTGTTCTGGAAGTAACATTACTAGAAAGTAAATGTTACTAGCTGAAGTAACATTTACTAGAAAGTGGATCAGATAAGGAGGGCTGGGTGTTGATTTTCTGGTCCACAGAGTTAAACTCAATGCATGGCCTCCCTCCTACAAATATACTGCCTGACATCCACAGTGATGGTCCCTCCTCCTTGTCTAAGGGGACCATGAACCCTGACTTAAACTGATGTCCTGCTGCTTCCCAAGTCACTGAACCTCCCATCTAAACCTTTCTTATCTGCAGCTTACAAAATCTGAAGAAAAAATATGTAAGTTAAGCCAGGGTTTTGAGAACAAATGAAAAATGCCTATTAATGTAAGGTTAAAGTGTTATCCAGAATTATAATATGAGGGCTGTTAGCAGCTTCAATATATAAATAACAATAATGATGATGATCATTATTATCACAAACATTACTGGGGCTGCCAGAATAGTAGGGATCCTTTCTAGGCTGCTGAGGGTGGAGAGCCACTCATTCTAACTGCCAATCCTTTCTGACTTGACAGCCCAGGCTATAATCTAAGTTTTAATTTGGAGAAAAAGGGAAATACAGGCCTAACCCTAGGACAGAAAGCACAGAAAAAGAAGGGCCACATTAAGGCCTAGAATTTAGGTGGTTTGATTTTCTGCCTTTAGTTATTTTAAGTCCATACAGCAGGAATTTCAATAGTTGTTTTGTTTGCCCAACAGAGGAAGATTGTGTAGACCCCTACTGACCCATGGCTAATCCCCCTCCCAGCAGGTCTAAAGAAGGGCTATTCACTCAGGGCTGTGAGCAGTTTATGCACCTTGAGGGTGCAGCAAACAGACTAGACCCAGCAAGCTCAGCAGCAGCCAACCTGCTCACCCAACCAGAAAGCTTGCAGGAAAATGCCTAAAAGGAAGGGGTTCATTAGCCTCATTTACTGCCTGGTGAGCCAATCCCAGGACCCCGTTTAGACAGACAGCCAATTACATCGGCAGACAGGACATGAGCCAATCACCTCGCTCCCTCATCTAGGCCAGCGCATCTCCAACCTCCTCCTTCTGTGGGCTGTTTCCCAGCACTGCCAGTCACTAGGGAAAGCTGGGAGAAGAGTGGAACGGAAAGCCCCAAGCCAGGCCAGTGTCCAGAGCAAGCTCTGGCAGAAGGGCCGAGGCAGAGATACTCACGGGAAACATCCAGAGCAGAACCCACTCTGATTCATTCATTCTAAAAGACACAATCCCCACCCTCAGAGACCTCAGAGTCCAGAGGAGAGATGGGAATAAACAAACACAGTATTTCCACCAGGGCTTAATGACAGCTGCCTGAGAGGAGGGTGTTACCTGAGTAGGTAACATGGACACAGCCTGTGGGGACAGGGTCTCAGGAAACCCTTCAAAAAGAGAGGGCAGTGACACTCAGGGCATATCATAGCTGCAAAGGACCTGCAGGGTAGTTTGAGACTGTCCCTACACCATACCCATGTGCATTCTTTTGCTAGGGCTTCTGTAACAAAGGAACACAGAGTCTTCTCCAAAATGTATTGTCTCAAACTTCAGCAGGCCAAAAATCTGAAATGGAGTTGGCAGAGTTGATTCCGCCCATGGCCTCTCTGTGTCTTGTAGAGGGCTGCTTTCTCAATGCGTCCCCAGGTGGTCTTCTTCATTAACCCTTCATCTAAATGTCATTGTCCTATATGCACACCAGTCATAATGGATTAGAGCCTGACCTAATGATCTCATTTCATTTCTTCAAAGAACCTGTCTCCAAATATGGCCACATCCTGATGACTGTGAGTTAGACCTTCACCATATAAATTTTCAGAGAAACACAATTCAGTTCACAATACCATTATTTTTTTTACAACTGTTATGAAGTTCCTATTTAGTCACTTTATCCCCCAAAGAACACAGTGACCAGGGGCTTTCTGTCCTCTAAATCTTCTGTATTAAGTGCTGTTGACTCAGACTTGGACCAGCTCCTGTCAGATGAGAGGGATGATGAAGCCCTGCATCCAGCTCTTGAAACCAATGCCTCATCACTCATCTTTTCCTCCAAAAGCTGCATGTCTGTTAGAGTCTTGGCGCAATCTCTTTCCCCTGCTCAACAGCCCTGCTCACTGGCTCCATGCCCAAGTATTTGATAAGTCATTTTGTCTGTGATAAGGGCTATGGTTTCCTTTAAGCCTGGCAGAGGGAGAGAATGAGAGAAGTAGCCACCCATCAGCCAGGGCTCAGTCTGCTGTCACACGGTGTGAGGAGTATTTTGTGATACTTGAGGTCAGGAGCAACAAGCAGGACTCTGGAAAATCTAACTGAAAATTGGGAAGACATCTGGCCTGCAATTCACAGCTCAGTACAATGGAGATTCCTTGGACATCTATGAAGTGCTGGGCGTGGGCATTGTGCTAGGAGCCAAAGAGAGGAATAGGTCACAGTCTGATTTTCAAGGTGCTTGTAGGTTCCTGGGGAAGATTGTCTAAACCAACACAGGGCTGTAGGCCAGTTACAGCCACGAGGCTGAGGGAACAGAGAGTTGAGACAGCTGGCCCATCTTGGGAATTCAGAGAAGCCTTTGGATAAATGATGGAGTCGGGCAGCTGATGAACAAGTGGGTAAGTAGGAGGGTCCAACTGGGGTGTGGTGTGGGCAAAAGTACTGAGATGAGAAGAAGCAGGTGCATGGGAAGAGCTGCAGGCAGATAAGTGTGACTGGAGTCCAAACGGAAGGAAGACAGAGGCAGGAAGTAGGGCAGGAGGCATGGCTGGACCAGCTCATGGACCATGCTAAATGCTATGGATGTTCTCTGAGTCTTCAGACTATATTTGTGGGGGCACTGGGCTCTCTCTAGAAGTGCCTGAGATAAGTTCCAAAACTGACTAGACAGGACACCTACTAGGGCATTTGTCTCTTTCTTCTTACATGTTGGGATTCCATTTGAAAAAAAAAGTTATAAAATTAAAAAAAAAATCAGCAGCTACTATCCTTTAGCTCTTGGGTGTCCTTGGGATGTTTTAAGCAAGGAATTACTAGCAGTAGTGTGGATTCTGAAACTAAGGAGTGCAGACCTGGAGGCAGAGGCCCCAGCTGGGACACTATGGAAATACTCCAAGGAAAATAATGGAAAGAAGCGGAGAGATTGGAAAGAGAATTATAAGGTGAAAATTATGGGATGCAGTAATTGACTCAGCATTGAGAGTGAGGACAGTACAATGGTTGATTTAAAAATTGAAATATTCAGAAGCGTGATAGCAAACGATAACACCTCTTATCTAGGATTCATAGTAGATGTATGGCTTAGATGACTGGGTATGTGCTGGTGCCTTTAACTGGGAATAGGGGAAAGTCATTAGGACAGATGGAAGAGAGGGGCGTGCAGAGTCTAGCGTGCTAGTGGAATGTCCAGGGGAAGATGCCCAGATGACCATTTAATGGATCCTAATACTTCTCCCTACATCCCAGTCTCCTAAATATAGGGCCTTGCAGATTATAAATGCCAGTAAATGCACTTTTTACCTTTTAAGATATGTATGTAAGGGCTTCAACTTCTCTACACCATCTTCTGGGTCTGTTTTGTAATCTGGTCTCCTTGCACCCAAAAGGAATGCAATCCGAACAGCCTGGTGTGCCCTCCCCACAAATGCTCTGCCCCACCACACCTGTCACATCACTATCCCCTAAACACATCTCTCTTTGGAGTTTGTGGAACATACACATGATAGATATAACTGGCAGGCTCCACGTGGGAGGTACACCAAGAGTCGTGACAGCGGGATGGCCTGCGCTGCTGCTCGTGCTCTCCCTGACCCCTTCAGTCTGATGTGACTCCTTCTTCCAGAGCTAGTGTGACTTCCACTGTCTCCATGATTCCGTCTCTGCTCTGTTCCCACAGAGAAGATAAAATGGGAATGGGTTTTTGGAGTGTATTTTTGTGAGTTCTGCAGGGGAAAATTCAGTCTTTACAGCTTTCCTCTGTCTGCGTTCTGTTTACCTGGAGGCTCACACTCTGATCATACAGTGCTGCAGCACTGGGCCCAGGAGCTCCTGTCCATGGAGAAGGGGAGCAGTGATCCAGGAATTCTACCTGCCCCGTCTCCATGCTCAGAGAACCAGAGCTCCCTTTCCAGAATCAATGGTGTCTTTTTTCTTTATTTTAAAAGTATGAAAACAAAAAGATATTAACAAACAGACACAAAGTAGCGTAAGAATAGTACAATCGAATCTGAGTTACAGATAAGGTGACAGGGAATCAACAATGGTCGTTGCATTACATATCGATAACTTCTAAGTGTATATTCAGGAAAACAGATATAGACATGCAAAATTGATCAGACAATTAATCATCAACTATTCCTTACAATAAAGTGACCTAAGTCAGTAGTACAACTTCTTTTTAAAGTGTGAAAGCAAAAAGAACTACATCATCAACAACAGAAAAAGAAAGGAAAAAAAAACGAAAAGCATTAAGAGACACAAAGTAGCTCAATAACTGTATAATCAGAATTGAATTATAGACAAAACAACAGAAAACCAACAATAGTTGTTGCATTGCATATTGATATCTTCAAAATGTATGCTCCGGAGGACACATATAGACATACAAGATTGATCAAACAACCAGTCATCAACTATTCCTTACCATTAAGTGACATAAGACAATAGTAGAACCATGTTAGCCATCCTGTACATATGTATACACATACATACATTCATACATACATTTTTGCCTCTTTCTTTTCTCCTTTCCCATGTCCCATCTGTTCTTTACTTTTGAGCAAATTTCCTTCATGTCTCTTAGTTTATGTTCCCACCCTCAGGTTATCAATGGTGTCTTGTTCACTGAAGAGGCTTGGGCCCAAACAACCTACCTGTAGCTGTGTCAGGCTCTGTTTCTTACAAGCTTGGCATGTCTTTGCCGTGTCTCCATATTACTGGATTTCCATCACACACAAGTGCTAAATTTGGTTTCCCCTTGGCTTATTTTTAGTCTTCCCCTTCTCCCCCGGGTGGATTCTAATTCTCCAGTGCTGGGCAAATGCTTAGCAACAAAGCCCAGGAGTGCAGGACTGCTTTCCACTTCTCCACATGGCACCTCTTTTTTCAGAGTCCAACCTCTTTAGTGAGTAGCATTGTCCCTTATTCATGACATAAACCTGGCCCTACAACAGTGCCTGGTAGCTCTTTCCTACACCCATTCTCCCTAGTTCCTCTGCTTTTCAGGGTGCCCAGAGAACCCCCATATGATTCTGGTGTGGCTACCTGGCTCTTCTAGGGAAATCAAGATGTTGAGCTCATTTTATATATTGTCTTGCCTCATAAGGTCAATAGAGATTCTTTCCACCCTGCCCAAATACAGAGAGATTTATATCATCTGCATGGTATACTCACAAAATACACATGAGGCCTGATAAATTATACACTATTTATTATGCTACTAAAATGATACCCTTTGCTTAATTAAAGTAGCCATATGCTGCAGTGCAAATCATTCTCATTCATTAAAATCCCCAAATATGTTTTTAAAAAAGAGGACAGCCAGCAGCAGTTAGGAAGAATACAAACAGATCACAGTTTTGAGGACAAAGCTGCACTAGAAATAAGCTTAATGTCTCACACTTGAGCACAGCAAACATACCCACCCCTCCACCCATTCATTCACCAAGTAATTGTTAAACACTAGCACTGTGTCAGACACCTTTCAGGTGCCAGGCACAGTGCCTAGTTTTGTCCTCAAGGAGCATGCAAGTTAGGTGGGACACAGAGGAATAAACAAAACATAGTGCAAAGTGCTGGCAATAGTTAACAGGTGCCTGGGTAGCATGTTAGAGACTTGTCTATCTCAGACTTGTTGGGTCTGGAGGACTTCTCAGAGAAGGTGCTGTCTGAGGATAATTAGGTCTGGGAATTGTTAAAAGTTATTCTTTTTTTATTACCTTGTTTATTTTCTTCTTAGTGATTATTAGATCACAAATCTGGGACGATTCTTTTCACTTGTTTGTTTATACGTATATTTTTTCTTTCCATCTTACCCCGACCACTTGACAGTAGGCCCTGGAGGATACGCACCTGTCTTTCTGTGCAATGCTCTGACCCCAGCACACACAAGAGCAATAGCACACAACAGGGGCTCAAAACTATGTATTGAAGAATAAATGAATGCTGATAAAAAGAATAGCACATGCCAAGGTCCAGAGTGGAGCGAGCACATAATACATTCGCGGAAGTTTAAAGGCTACCGTGCCACATCCCACACTTCCCCTCATCCCCACCTTCATCTCCTCTCCTCCTTCTCACCTGCTCAAACTCTGTCCACAGTTCCCACCCACCCTTTCCCATAGGAACTGGTGTTTTCTCACTGGACCTAGTAAATAAACACATTTCTGCCTGGAATGACAGCAGCTGTTTTTCTCCATGACCTCAGGGTTAATGGCCAGTAACTCCCGGGCCATCTGCAGGGAACCGTGAAAGAGCACAGTAGGCCAAGACCAGCAACATCCTTCTTGTTGCCCAGTGCCTTCACTGAGACCTGTTCCACAGTTTCTCCTGGGAAGCCCTGTCCAAGGCAGTAACTGCACTGAGCTGGAGTTAGAAAAACCCAGCTTCAAATCCGGCCTACCTGGTCCTAGGCAATATACTTCATTTAATCTCTTTGAGCCCTTTCAACATCATAAAATGAAAGTAAAAATACTTCATAAAATCTTCGGGAATTAAATGAGTCCATGTATGCAGTTATCACTAGATGATAGACAGACTTTTCTAGGTCTGATTCTCTAACCCTTGCCACAAATACTCACACATGTGCAATTTTATCTATGCTATTTTATTTAATCCCCACAGCTATTTTAGGAGACAGATACTTTTACCCTTCTTAGCACTCAACTGAGGAAGACCTGAGTGTCAGAGCTGGGTAAATTTTCCAAAGCCACAGTGTTGGCAGTTCTGGGATTCAAACCCAAGTCCATCTGAGTCTAGGACTTCCTTGATCACACACTGCACTGTATAGATTTACCCACCACCTCCCTCCTTCACTGCAGGCTCCCCAGACAGAAGCTGGAGGAAAGAGAGTGCACGGTCACAGGAACTCGATCAAAGGACCAAAAGTGTATTGCCAAGGGGATGAAGACTGACGCGCACAGCCATGCAGCCTGGTCCACTGTATGCTCCGTCATCCCATCCTAGTCTGGCACACTCTGTTCTCTAGCACTTTCCGCAGGTGAGAAGGAGGATATCCAAGCCCTTACCAGCCTGGTCTGCATAGCCAGCTGAATCAAGTTCTCTCTGTCAAACTGGATCATTCTCAATCCTTGTTATGCTGGAGAGGAGAAGAAGGAGAATGTATACTGTCTATTTATCCTAAACATAGCCTACATGTATGTGTATGAAATGATTATGAAACCCATGGAATAGATTATTATACCCTGTGCTTCTCAAAAATGCCCATGGCAACGTTATTTATCCCGCATGCTCTTCCAGAGCTTTGCCATCGTGCCCATCAAGAAGTAGCATTTTTGTCTCCTCCCCTTGAATCTGAATTGCCTGTTTATTTTAATTACATAAATATTTCCAGAATCTATGTGGTGATCACTATTCATAGGCCTATTTATTCACATTTTGACAAAGCAGAGAGCACCCTGGGGAGGAGGAAAGCAACACTGGAAGGGTAGAAGGGACCAGTTTCAGGGGGCTTTGGATGTCATCCTTGAGTCCTTCACTTACTACTTCGTGACTTTTGTCACATCCAAGCACCAAGTGTCTTGAACAGGGAGCCCTCTGTATCCATGGTTCCAGGCCTACAGATTTCACAAACAACAGAGCAAAAATATTATATTAAAAAGTTGTGTCTATATTCAACTTGTATAGACTTTCTTCTCTTCATCATTCCCTGAGCAATAAACTATAACTATTTCATAGCACTTATATGGTATCAGGTATTTTAAGTAAACTAGAGATGATTTAAAGTATAAAAGGGGATATGCACAGGTTAGATGCAAATACTGTGTCATATATAAGGAACTTGAGCATCCCTGGATTTTGGCATTCATTGGGGAATCCTAGAAATAGTTCCTGGTAGACTTTGAAGAAGAATTCCATTAACATAATGATCTTCTTTATATCAAAGTTACAGGTACCACTTTTTAAAAACTTACTCTCCTTCTAAGAAATAATCATATTAAAATCAGAAGTTTTAGGTCGCATCTATACTTATCTAATAACACAAGATAAGCACATAAATAATTATTTTAAAATTGTATTCATGAGCTCTGTAATGTAAGCCCCTTCTGTCCTGGACATCTGTGCCCTATTTCAGAATATATCAAGCCATGCAAACCCATCATACATTCTAAGCAGACAAGACTGGAGGGACCTCTGAGGTAAAACAACTGTTCTATTGGTAAATATTAGCAAACACATCCCAATACCCCTGCAGTAAAGGATATTGAGGGAGTATAAGCAGGCTGTTCACAGCTACCTTTACTGGGGTACACCTGGCCTCAGGAGCTCAGGGCTGTGTCATGAGTGGCATGAGGAAATTATGGTGCACTTTCTTTGAGTAGAAATTTAACTTATTGGTAAGTAATTTAAAATATTACAGTAATGTTATGAATATATTAAATTTAGTCAGCAAATATTACAGGAATGTTTAATTAAAAAAGGACACGGTCTAGGAAATTTCCCTGAGGGCACTCCCAGCTTCAGTCCATGCCCAAAGCACAGGAGCACACAGTCCTCTTCCTTTAGCTCATAGTTCTCAGTTCTAGGCACATTTGAAGATCACTCAAGGAGCTTTCAATGTCCTCTACTGTCTCAGTTCATTTTCTGTTGCTATTACAGAATGCTTGAATTTGGGAAATTTAGAAAGGAAAGAGAATTATGGTTCCTGTCATGGGAAAGTCCAAGAGGATGGTGTCAGCTACTTCTGAGCTTCTGGAGTAGGCCTCATGCTGCTCCAACTCATGGCAGAAAGCAGGACAAGCAGACATAGATAGGAGAGATGAAGCACTGAGGCTGCCTCTTTTTCTGACAATCTACTCTTGCAAGGACAAACCAACTCCCTTCAAGAAAGGCATTAATCTCTCTTAACCTACTACTCATCTCTTAATGTGCCTACCACCTTTCAACAACACCACATTGGGAATAAGTTTTCTCCATGATGAGTTTTGGCTGGGCAAACCACATCCAAACCATAGCACCTATGTCCACTCCCTGCCCTAGATTGTTTACCCAGACTCCACACTCAGAGAAGTCAGCATTTTTGAAGGTCTCCTGGATGATTTTCATAGGCAGTCAGTAGTGAGAACTACCATTTTGGGGTACTTTGGTGGAAAAGTGCAAGGAATTTTGCAAGAAGGCACCAAGGAATTGGACACAGAAAGTCTGCTGAGGACACTATTTCATAATCTGAGAAAGAGTCCACACCTATGCATTTATTCATATTAGAATCTTTGCAAATGTATGTCTAGCACACCATAGTAGAGATACAAACAATAGCAAATACATATTAACCAGTAAGTGCAGAGACATCAGTAGTAAGTAAGCTGGACTTTTTGTCAAGTAAGCAGGGTTTGCTTATAAAATGAAATAAATTCATATAACAACTCTGTAGAGCAAAGACACAAAATCAAGAACTGGGAATCTAATTTGATTTCAGCCCACATCAAGTTAGGCCAATTTCTGACAAATCAGACCTACCAGATTTGGGGTTCTAACACTACTCACCTATGAACCAGAAATCACACAGGGAGAACATATGCACATTTGCACAAGCATGCACAGACACATACTTGCATTTGCACACACACTAGTTAAGTTGTTTCAAACAGTTCTCAAATCCAGATACTTTCAACTGCCCTGAGAGATCTGTGAGGCCCTTGTTACTGCTACCTCAGGTCCCTCTTCCCCAGAGCTGAAGGCCAGGGCACTCTTCCGATTCTCCCACTGGGAGCAGGCCCTGTGTCCTAGATCACAGGGGCACTTGGCAGAGGATAAAGAAAACACAGTCCCATTCCCCACTCCCAGGGCAGTGCTCTCCTTGCTTCACAATTTGTCCTTGCTCTCTGGACCCCCAAACAACAGGCCACTTAGAAATCAGAGCTGTGAAACAAGGCAGCATTGTCTCCTGGGCCAGGCTTTCCTGAGGCTTGGGTGAGAGAAAGAGATGAGAAGATTCCTTGATCCACAGTGGTCTGCAGGGAAATGGGCACCTGGGGAGAGAAAGTTTCCGAAGCTGCTGGCCAAGCTGGCATCTTCCAAACTGACCCAGAGACTTCTGGTTGTGCCTTCTCTAACTTCTGAGGGTTCTTCTCTGGAGCCTTTGTCTCAGAGAATCTTATCTTTACATACAGAGCTCACCCTAGCCTCTCCTTTGTTTTAAGAAAACTTGAGGAAGTCCCAAGCTAATCCTGAAGAGGCAGAGAAGGGATGCTGAGGTAGAGCTACTGTGCTGCACCCAGAAGTGCCCTCCATCCGAAGACCCACCCTCCAGAAAGGAAGACTCAGCTTGTCTGGCCTGAAGAAATAAGGGTTGACCTGCAGTGCAACCAAGTTCTCTGTGTACTGCAGTGAGGCCTCTCACCCTCAGACTGCCCTTCACTCTCAGAATTGGTGATGTTAATTGTTGAGGAATTTTTGAGACAATCGTTAATTATGAGGAGGCCTCACCCTACCCAAGTTTTCCACTGAACATCAGCCAAGGTCCGAGGCTGTGCTCTACAATTTGAACCTCAATGAAATGAACCTCTCAGTCCCATAGATGTCCTTCATGAAGGACACTCAGCACTCTTCTTTTGGTGCAGTTTCTTCAGGACACAGATCCCTTCTTTTTTTTTCTAAACTGACACCCCCTCATCACCACATACCTCATACCAGTCACAGTGACTTTAACTGCAAATTATAAAACAACCAATTAAAATTGGTTTAAAGAAAAAACAGTTATTGATGCAAGGGCCTGAGAAAGGACGCTCTTCAGGATGGAATCCCTGGCTGTTTCTTGGCTGCATCCTACAATAAATCCTCCCCTCTGTGTTAACTGACCATCCTCATGGTTGCAAAATAGCTTTAGCAGCCTTATACCTCTCAAATATATACCGGTTCCAGAAGAGAAAGTTTCTTCATATGGTACCTGCTTAACAGCAAGGGGGCTGTTCTCTTGGCAATCTCCAACACAACTCCTCTGAGAATTGCTGGAGGCTGTTATCTTCGTATATGACTCACGTCTATGGCTAATGACAGACTGAGGGGTGGACACCTGATCCAGAATGATCTTATCAGAGAATTGCATCCCTTTCATGTACTGAGGGCTTGATCTCCAGTGTAGCAATGTCCAGGGTGGTCTTGAGAGGTTACTGGATCCTGAGAGCAATAACATCCATTAATGAGCTCCTAGCTGAATCAGGTTTTCAGAGGTGGGGCTCAGTGGAAGGAAGTAGATCATGGGGGCCATGGCTCTGAGGGATACATCTTGTTCTCAGCTCCTTTTTTTGGCCCTATCTCTTTGCATCTCAGCTACCATGAGTGAGTAGCTTTCCCCTGCCACTTCCTTCTACGATTTGTGCCTCCCCACAGGCCCAAAGTATAGCAGATATCACACCACGGACTAAACCATCTGTAACCATGAGCTAAAATTAGGCTTTCCTCCTTTAACTCATTTTCCTAAGGTTTTGTCACAGCAATGCAAAGCCAACTAACAGATCCAGAATAATTAGTTGGGATGGGCACTTCACTCAAGCCAGGCTGACTGTAATTGTTTCTTAGGAATTTCCTAACTGAAGCTGGGATAAGAGTCACCTTTCTCAGATTATGACACTATATGGAGGTTATCCTAGGTCTGCCAGCCAGCACTCACCTCATGGAGAAGCCGTTTGAGAGAAGGAAGCCAATAGCTAGAGAAACCTAGTCAAGAGGTAATGAGACAGCATCTTGATGAAATATGAGTTCCTAATCTCAGTTCTGCCTAGGCTCAATTCCACCTCTGCTTTTCCAGTAGTTTATGTTAGACAATAGCTCCCTGCTGACAATGTCCCCTTACATCTTGCATGCCTATTGCTAAGTCATAAATGGCAAAGGGAGAAGAAGACGAGGCTCAGTCAGGCTATCAGATCTGTTCCTAGAGAGGGAGAGAGAATTGCTTCTCCCCATGTTATATAGTGGAAGAATGAGTTTCACATAGAATTTGGGATTTTGTTACACAGGAAGAATCAGTCAGGGATTGGATGTTGGATGAGCAACACAGTGTCCATTCTAGCAACCAGATGACCCCCAGGATTGGCACGTTATCTGAATGCAGCTATTTCTCTCTAAACAATGAAAGGAAGACATCTGAGCCAACTCACTCTGTGTATTGCTGGGGCACCTCATCCACTAGTTAGCAAAGATAGACAAGTTGGTGGTGTCTTTGCCAAGTGTAATCTCCAACAAATGTGGATCAGTGATATCCAGGCAAGGAGGAAATGAACAACACAACGCTCCAACACAAGGGGCTCAGGTGGCAACCCTGCTGCCCAGAGCCACCTCGTCTCACCTGCTGGAATGGGGCAGGATTGATCCACAACCAAGGCCTCCTCCAGATCAAAAATAGGACAGGGCTGTAGTGATAGCAGCCCTGTTTTTCTGTTTTTGTTTTTATTTCTTTACTCAACAAGCATGTTAGGAACATCTACTCTTTTAACAAGAATATTTTGTCTTCACTTTTGTGTGTCTCTGCACAATGGTTTCTCCCTCCTTCCTGTTTAATTTTCTTTGGTAAATTTATGGGTCTTTTCCATAGCATCTTTCAATTCCATTATCTTTCTTTGATAAATTTCTCTGTGTATGCTATGTGTATAATTTCCCAATTTGTTCTATAAAACACTCCTGCCCAAGAACTCTAGAATTCCCTCAAGGGCATAGAAGTAAAGAAACACAACAGAAAAAAGAAAAGAACTAAGCTATTATCTGTAGGGACTGGAAAATTCTGTAATCAGGTTCCTGGACAAAGGCTGCCTCTAAAGTGACAAGATCAACCACAGTAGTCCCAAACTCACCAACTAGGAAGAGGGTCTCCCTCAGAAGGTCTATGCCCAGGATCAGCCATTGCTATACAAGTATGCAGAAGACAGCAAAGTGCTACAGGTGGATCTCAGTGGCACTGAACTATGAACCCAAAACCAGATTGAACCACATTTTGCTAAAGCTTTGTGCCTTGTTTTTGGTTTTTGAAAGGACAAATCAAATACACTTTGCTTTGTAGGGAAAATCTCCATGAACAAGTTTAAGCTAGGAAGAAACTTATATGTATTCTGAACCTCTGCTGAACTGATCTTTCTACAGTCACTTTCTAATTGCCCAATCCAAAACCTTCTTCATCCCATTGATCTTTAGGAAGCCTCTCTCTCTCTCTCTCTTTCTGTCTCTCTCTCTCTCCCCTCCTTCCTCCTTCTTTCCTTCCACCATTCCTTCTTTCCATCTTTCTCTTTTCCTTTCTCCCTTCCTCTTTCCTTCCCTTTCTTCCTCCTTCATTTATTCTTTGTGTAGTATTTCTTTCAGCATTTCAACCTCTGGAAACTTCCTCTACTACTGGCTTCTAAAAGGATGATCTTTCTGGCTTCTTTCCTACCCCTTGGGTTTCTTGCTCTTCTTGGTCTCCTACTGGCTTCTCTTCCATAGTCCTAGTCTCTTCGAAATTGCTGTCCTTATACTTTCTCCTTTATCTCATTTTCTTCTCGCACAACCTCCTCCCTGTGTTCTCATCTGTCCCCTTGGGGCCAGTGATAGAGCTTAGTGGAATAAGCGCCTGCCTGGCAAGCACAAGGTCCTGAGCTCGATCCTCAGTACCACAAAAAAAAAAAAAAAAAAAAAGGAGAATCACCTTAAAGTAGTATGAGCAAGGTTTGAATTAGCAGTCCCCTTGGCTTTTATTATCGCCTATGGTGATGATTACTTGGATGATACCACAACACCTAGACTTTCTTACAAATTTAAGATCCACAATTTCAACTACTCAGAAGATGTCATCACAGGTATTTTAAATCTAAGTTGTTCAAAACGTAACACATTGCCTTCCTTTCCTATATCATCTCCTATTCCAGTCGTCTCTCTCTTTTTTTTTTTTTTTTTTTTTTTTTGAGACAGAGTGTTGCTATGCAGTTCAGGCTGGTCTTGAACTCACTTTGTAGCTTAGGCTGGCCTTGAACTCACAATGATCCTCCTGCCTCAGCCTCCTAAAGTGCTCGGATAACAGGCATGTGCCACCATGCCCGGATCCAGTCTTCTCTAACTCACTCAAAAGTCTTCTTTTCCAGCTTGCTATGTGAGCCCAAAACTCAGAGTCATATTGGAGTCTTTCTATTTGCTTCTTCCCTCACCCACTACACCTCATCAGGTCCCAAGAGCCATCATTTCTAAACTGAATGTGTCTCACATTTATACCTTTTGTTCAGTCCTATATCACTGTTTTATTTAATCCAAGCCATTCATTATAACAATGACCATCCTGCTGGTTTCTCTGTTGCTCCCCAACCTGTTGGCGAAGATCAGCTGTAGTATCTGACTGATTTTCCTACTTTAGGTCCTAACTTTACCCTGACCATCCTTAGACAGGATTCTCTTTCTGAAACACAGATCTTCTAGGTCACTATTTAGAGATCTCAATAGTTCTCCTCCTAATCAGAATAAAGTTCAACCCCTTTAGCGTTCATGTTCTTATATCTTACCTCCTGCCTTACTCTTTTGCACAATGTATTCCTGTTTTAGCAGTTTTTTTGGAGCAATACCTTCTACTTCCTATCCAACCCTCTGCTCAGATTTGTCCATGTTTTCTGGCATTGTTCCAGTCACTAAACATCACCATAACCTATTTATATAGTCACTGTCTATCTGTCCAACTTCTGGAAAGCCTAATATTGTTGAAGATCAGAGAAGTGTTTGAAAAATCCAGGTTCCTCTTTTAAAATCTGGCTGTGTCATCACTATCGTTGGAAAACCCTCTTGTCTTACTTGGCAGGATTAAAGTCCCTCTTCTTTGCTTCCATAGCAACTTCTACATTTCTTCTTGCAGATTGTTTCAAGCAATTGTTTTAATTTATTTACTGTCTTTGCCCATTGTGTATTATGAGCCTCTTGAGGGCAAGGATGGAAACCTGGTTTCTGCACAACCTGTGAGGCCAAGAAAGGGTCCTAAGCAAATATTTGTTGAAATAAAATGAGATGAGACAAAGCAGCACATCAAAATACCCTACAAAGGAGGTCTTCCATGGACTATTTTGTTCAACTCAAATACATGGTTTTGGACTCAAGTACATGTGGAATGGCAGGAGGGCAAGCATCTGACTTCAGTGTGGGAAGGCTGAGTTGCTGTTCCCTCTGAGAGAGGAAAGAACAAAAGGGCTCCCACTTTGTCATTGTTAATAATGTGTGGGCAGCAATCAGGGCTGAACAGCAGTAGTTAAAGCAAGTCCTCTTATGTTCCGCATGAAAAAGGGGGAAAATAAGCAAACACAACAGCAGAAACCAACGTAGTTCTTCTGTTTCCCATTTAACAGTGTCAGCAAGCAGTCCACTGATGCTAATTACTTGGCGGTAGGAGGCCTTCTTGGTACCTAGGGAAAGGTGAAATAGTTTCCTAAGAAAAGCCTGAACTACATTACATGTCAATATTTATACCCTTTCCAGGACAGGCAACAGAGACATGAAGAGATAGCAGAAGCAATCTTGTGCCAAGTGGGAAAGTTGTCAGCCCAGGGTAAGCTAAAAGCAGCATTTAACCAAGAAAATCCTGTGCTTTGCTGCTGCTCAAAAATGTCTTACTTACAAATGCTTATTCGATTTACATGTAAGGGGGCTGAATTCTCACAGGGAAATCTGATGGAAGGCTAGGAGAAAAAGGAGACAGAGGTGAAACACTGAAGGAGAAGCAAGAGGTGGAAGAGGAGGAGGAGGAAGGCTGGCTTTCTCATTTGCTCTTGAATCTCACTTGATTTAACTTACAAAGAAAATACACATCAGCTCTGCACATAACAGTTTGGCTGCTGCAAAATCCAACTCTCAGCAAGAGACACAGTGCCAACTAGATGGATGGGCCCTAAACCTGTGACATCCATGGAGCAAGTTGCGACGTGCAGGTGAAAGGAAAAGCTTTGCACTGAGACCCTTTGGGGAGCCTGGTAGCCTCACTGAAGGAAATGGCAGATAGGAAAGAGATAATTTCTGAAAGTGGCACATGGGATTTTCTCATATATTTTCTAGAACTGTTTTGGAGTCATGCCCTGGAGATATTTTACCTAGCTTGAAAGCCTTTTGCAGTTGAGTATTTAAAACCCAGAGCAGTAGTTCTTTTCTTCCTTTAATTTATTAAATGTACTCCTTAGTAGCACAATTGGTAGGATGAGTACTACACTAGCTATCCGTTGGAACAATTATTGGTTTGTTTTTCTCTATAAAGCCTGACCATAATGTTCTTGCTCTTTTCCTTAGAGTGCACTCTTACGATGAACAGATCAGCCATATGAGGACAGAGAGCTCCTGAGGCGGCTTGGGGTGAGGCAGTGGGGCTTAGGGTAGGTAGCAGGAAGGCACAGTTAAACCATACCATGGCAGGAGCCAGCTCATCAGTAGACTAAAATGCAGGTGTTAACAAGCCAGAAATTTCAAGTAGCCGTGTTCACAGAACTTATCAAAAAGGCATAAACCAAGAAGCTAAAAAGCTGACACTGGAGATCATTTAGAAATGCACATTTCCAAATACAATCAGTAGTTAATTTGCACTTTCTTGTAGAATCTGAGACATTCAAATGCTTAAAATTAAAGGCAGACTAAATAACATATACAGCTTCTTAATTAAGGTTGTATTGCGTTTTAATTGTTTGAAAACTTGTTTAAGTAACCAAATAGTACCTCAAAGCTAGTTCAAGTAGACCAGAGTATCTCAAAGAGAAAGTCTGCTTTGTCCATTACCCTCTTCTCCGTTGAACTGCCCCACCCCCACCCCAGGCCACTCTCCTTGCATCTTTCTGAGCACTGATTCTTTTCTTCATGCACAAATTGCCATAGAAACTGCCCAGATAAGGCAATAATATCTGCCCCATGGAGGCAGTTGATTGCATGGTGGCAGTTACCCAGAGCCAACCTGGTCCTATTATAGCATTTTCTGTGGCTTTTTTCCAAAGCTTTTTTGAGGTTTAATTAGTATATCAAAAAAGGCACATATTTACTATGTACAATTTGATGAGTTTGACATATACATATACCCATGATATTATTACCATAATCATGGTAATAAATATATCCATCACTTTCAAAGCTTCTTTGTGCCTTTTTCTTGCATTTGTTTTCACTTAGGTTGTGTGTGTGTGTGTGTGTGTGTGTGTGTGTGTGGTGATAACACCATAACATGAGACCAACCCTTTTAATAGCTTTTTTAAAGTGAACAAGGGCAGTATTGTTAATTATGAGTGTATGTTGCTCAGCAGACCTCTAAATTTTATTCATCTTGCATAACTGAAATTTTATAGACATTAAACAGCAACTCTCCATTTTCTCCTTCTCCCAGAACCTGGCAACACCATTCGACTCTCTCCTTTGAATTTGAATATTTTAGATACTCCATGTAAGTGGTCTCATGCAGAACTCTTCTTTCTGTGTGTGGTTTATTTCAGCAAATGTAATGTCCTCCAGGTTCATCCACATTGTTATATATGGTGGGATTTCCTTCTTTTATGTATTGCATTTTCTTTATCAATTCACCTGTTCATGGATATATAGGTTGTTTCCATGTCTTGTCTATTATAAAAGAATCTGATAAGGCCTGAATATTCAACATATACAAAGAACTCCTATAGTCAAAAGCAGAAATGAATAACTCACTTAAAAAGGGACAAAGGATTTGAAATGACAGTTCCCCCCAAAAAAACATACAAATGGTCAATAGTTCTATAAAGAGGTGGTCAACATCGCTAATCATCAGAGAAATTCAAGTTAAAACCCAATGATGTAAATACCCTATACCTATTAGGATGACTATTATTTATCAAAAAGACCAGACTTGGATGGATGTGGAGGAATTGGAACCCTTTTCACTGTTGGTGGGAATGTAAACTTATGCAACCACCTTGGAAAAGCCTAGACTATGGAAGCATCTCTAAAATCAAAAATAGGACTCCCATATGATCCAGCAATCCCAATTCTGCATATTTATTGAAGAGAATTGAAAGCTTTATCTGCACTCCCCTGCTACTGCGGCTTTATTCATAGTGCCAGTCCTTAGGTTTCTATAACTGGAACTGAAGGAGAAATAACTTTCTTTTAGTACAAAATCAGAAAAATTGGAGCTCTTCTGTCACTTGCAAGAGACAGAGTTTCAAAAGACAAAAGATTGTGTTTCAAGATATTGAGAAGACTCAACTTTACCTAAGAAAACCCAGCTTCGTTTCTCAAGAGATGAATGGGACTCATGAAGTATTCCAATAACTTATGATCACGAGCACATCCCAGCATTTAGTGTGGTACTAAATGTTTATTAAAGGTACATAAAAGCAGATGGCATTCTCTCCTGATTGGTGGCCTACCGACTACTCTGTTCCAGTGAATCTGTCTGGTGACCCGCGTAGATTTGTCAGTATCAGTGATCAATGTGACGATTATGGTGAGCAACATTGACCAGCATTGTTTAATGGGCATTTATCCTTGTGCCCCTTGGTTTGGCTGACTTTTAACCCATGCAAACGAGAAGACAGGAGGCTGAGGAGAGTTTTATGTGGCTGACATTTCAGAAGGTCCAGGGAAAACCGGAGACATAAGCTGTGAAAAGCCTACTAAGAAAGCATTGGATTCTCCAGCTCTTTCAAGGTTGGTTTCTGTGGTAGTTTAATTGCAAAATGGCCCCAATTATTTGCTTGATTTTACACCCTTGGTAGTGTGGCTTTGTAGTGCTTTCCATGAGCAAGTGAAATATATCTCCTTACCCTTAAATCTGGGCTGGTTAGCTTATTTTGGCCCCCAGATTATGACTCAACGATGGTAACTCCACGCCTAGGCTTAAGGAGACTTTCATCCTTCTAGTTTTTGTCTTGGAACTTCAACACTGATGACAGACCATAAGGAGGAAAGCTTCTTTTCCCAGCCACAGGCACCCCATATTAACCACAAGTCAACTGTCCTTAACACCAAAATGTAAGGGAGGCTAGTAAAGGTCCCCAGAGCTACCTGACACACAGATGACTGCTGCTACATAAATAAGCCCAGCTGAGACAAGATTTACCTAGCTGACTTACACACTCATAAATGATAATAAATATCTTCTGGTCAAAGCAAAGGAACATTGAGGTATTGTGTATTTGTTACATGGAAATAGCTAACTAAGATACTGTTTTGTAAAATGTCAGAGTTAGATACAGAGTTTGAAATCACTTACTAAGTCTTCTGTAAGTCATGGTGTATCTCACCATAAGGGGGAAAGGATGCTCAGCTTCTGTGGAAGCCTGATCTTGGAGATTCTATAACTTCCCCCATGGGAAAGAAACAAAGATGTGTCTCTATGGCAGGCCATTTCCCATTTTGCCTCCCTCATCCTATCACGTCTTTCTATTACTTTATACCTTGAGTCCTGTTTTCTGTCCATACCCTGAGGTATAGGGACCTGAGTAGTATTCTGTCTTCTCTTTGCAGAAACAAAGAAGTATGCATTATATTATAAAATAAGTTTGCTCGCAATGAGCTAATATAAAACAATAAAGGTTTTGTTACTAACAACAGTAAGCTCCAGTCATTGGACAAATGAGGCGGCACTGATAATCTTAATACTGTTCCTAGCATGGGGGGTTCTCTCAATTCACAGTAAGAAGCAGCAATCTGGAATCAAGCACCTGAGCACTACGTTACCTACTATGCATTCAGTGCCATCCCAGGTGCTATGGGAGCAGAAACAAGAAGCAATGCAAATAGGTAGCATAAACGTGAATCAGGATCCAGGGAGAGATCTCTGCCACAGTCACTGGTGGGATCATTAGTTGGGGTCAAGCTGTCACGTGAAATTATTTCTTTTCCTAAAATACATAGTGGTTTGACCTTAAAATTTCCCTCAACCACATGGTGGAACATTTACTTGCCCCCTCACAACATTCTTTCATTTTAAAAGCCTACGTCCCCATGAAAAAATGATGGCTTTTCTGGCTCCCTTAGGTATGTGAGAAGGCAAAATTAAAATTCAGTGATTTAAGAAAAGGGTTTTGTTTTTTGCAAAAACACAAAGCCTGTCTCTGCACAGTCATGCTGCAATGTCCCCAAGGGGGTTCTATATGTGTGTTTATTCAATTTTATTTGCTTATCTGTGGTTCAGTTTTCATGAATTTTATTTACTTTTTTGCAAGGTCCAAAATCTCTCTCAGATACCTTAATGAAAAGTAGCAAACAATTTATAAGGCTTATAAGGTGCTGGAGTCATGAGAATTAGAAGTCTTTATCTTTTGTGCAGGCACCAAATGGTTGTCTGAATTGAGTTGATTTTGGTGATATATATTATAATGGAACAAATTACTAATGAAGTGCTAAATTACTGGACACATCCTTGTTACTTATTAAACACTTGGTTAATTAGGATGGGGAAAATAAAGGGTTGAAGCACATTGTAATACCTCCTTTGAGGCCAGGTCAGTATGGAACAGATGTGAAAACCTGCAGCCCAGCCCAGCCCAGCCCAAGGGCATCTTCTCAGACATAGGCTTCCAATTACCTGTGAGAGGCACTCCACGGAGGATCTGCTGACCTTCCAAGTTCCAAATAGACCTTTAGCACATGAACAGATATCTTTCTGTGTCTACAAGAGGTGGCTTTGGCCAATCATCCAAGAAGTGCCAGGTTGTTTTGGAAGAGCATAGAAAAATATACAGCTAGAAAATAACAGAAAACAGAGCTTAAGAAGAAAAAATTGTAGAGGTGCAGTACCAGGGAGATAGTTAACATTACATATTTGAAAAACATCCACCATTTAGAGTTTGTTATAGCTGAGCAGCGAGGTTGTCATGGGAATCTCCCTATTCCCAACCTACGTCTTCCACTTTCTCCATTTTATAAGCTTATTCTGGTAAGTGTATTCCAGTCTTACTATTTGACCCAAGTCCTTCTGGTTAAACTTCTGGCTTATAATAATTTACAAACTAGATTCCCATTGTCTCATCCATCAAAATTTGAATTTCAGGCTTCAGCTATTGTGAAGTAAACGGGACACAACCTCAGAATCTAATCCCGGTTCTAGCTCAGAGACTGCCTCTGACTTGTTTTGTGATGGAGGAGGTCTTACTTCACCTTTCTGAACCACAATTTTTTTCATTTGTTTTCTAATTGTATCTACAGAGGGTCAAAAGTCCAAAAGATAAAAAATTCGAGCTCCTTGTCCTTCAGGAGCTCCTTCTAGGTGGGGAAACAAGCTTGAAAATAAACAATTACAAAATTGCAAATAAATGTTTAAACAGTGTGTCAAAGTGTTCTGAAAATTCTGCGAATGGTGCAGTTACTGTGCTCCAGATGGAAAGGGAAAGAATTTAGCACTCTCCAAGGCTCAGCTGATACCCACCAGGAAGTCAAGGACCTTCCAGGTAGAGGGAGGATTAGGTGGGAAGGTCAAGAAGTGAGGACTTCATGAAAGACACCAGAACTGGTCACTATGTGGAAGGACTGTGAGGGTAACAGTGACCTACAGTGAGGATAAAAAGTAGGTAAGAGCTTGTTATGGTTGATACATTGTGTCAACTTGGGGAGTCTAGAGGGTTAACTGAGTGATTCAGCAGGAAGCCAGGGTGCTTACTTTGTATACATCCTGAGCCTGTGGAAGTGGAGGGGATGGAGGTTATGTGAGAGGTACACGCCCCCTGGGTGGGGGTGGGCTGTTTACAATGTAGGGGAGAAAAAGAGGCTGCTTGCAGCCATTCCTCCCTTTTGGTCTGGTTGTTTTTGCTGTGCTCTGCTGCCCTGAACAGTTTGCCCTCTGCTATGTGCCACTCTGCCCCAGTGGAATCAGCCAACTACGGACTGAAGCCTCCACAAACTGTAAGCTAAATAAACCTTTCCTTTCTTCATTCTGGGCATTGGATATTTTGTCTCAGCAACGAGAGAAAAGTAACCAAGACAGAGCTATATAATGATGGACCCTTTCTGTTAGATTAAGGAGGTTGTTTACTCCACAGAGTGAAAGAGCCATCAAGGCTTTTATGCAGACAGTTGCTAGGGCCAGACCAGTGTGCACAAAATTGTCACACTGAACTGTAGATCTGTTCCATCTGAACACATGAAGAGGCAGGGGGCGGAAAGAGGTCAATGTGAAGAATATCCCAGCAGGGCAAGAAAAAGATCAAAGTCAGCAGCAATGCAAGAGACAGAGTCCAAAGATTCATAGAATGAGGAATTAGAACCTGGTGATTAATGCGATGCAGAGTGTGTGGGAGAACCAGATGTCAAGTTATTTTTTAAAATTCTTAGTTGAAATACCCTGATAAGGACTCAAGGACTCTTAAGGGAAGACTGAATAGGAGAAAGATGACAACTGATTTCTGCTTTGAGCCAGTCATGCTTGAAGAGTCTAAAAGGTAACCAGGTGAACACGTCCCTGGGCACTAGGATTTCCTACTGTGAAGCTGAGAGTCTGAGTTGGTGTCCTCCTGCCGGGGTGGAGGGGCAGAGAGGGTGGTCTTCACCCTTTTTTGGCTTTCCTTGACTGATCTCTATCTCTGCCATAGAAAGAGAGAGAGGTGTCTAAAATGGCAGAAAGTGAAAGTAAATAAAAAGCCCCTGCAAGGAGTGGGGTCCCCAGAGCTGGGTAACCACTAAAGATGGGGCAGCACTCCTGTTTTATGAAGTAACAGGATCCTGAGACCTATCTCATCCTTTCTAGGTGGCTGTTTCTGATTGGGTATCATCTCATTGCTAGGGGACTATAAAAACTCTTGGGAGTGAGGCATGAAGTTTTATTTTTGCCTGCCCTTCTAACACAAAGAGAAACTTCATCTGATCTATGAATATATCTGACCTGTATGCTAACTGCAGAAGTCTAGGTTAGCTTCCTTCTCATAGGGACCACCCCTAGGTTATCCCTGCCTACCGGAACTCTGGCCCTGTAGGAGCCATTCACAGATGTGATGATGAAGCCATAGCAACTGATGAGATCTGCCAAATACAATGCACAGATTGAAAAGAGGATGGTGCAGGACAAAACCACATGGGAAGAAATGTATTTAAGCGTCTAGTGAAAGAAGAAACAGGAGGCAACTGAGTATCTTAGCTACCTTCTCACTGCTGAGACAAAAATATCTCACGGCCAAAGTTAAAGGAGGAAAGGTTCATTTAGCTCACAGTTTTTAGAGATTTCAGTCCATAATTTGGCTGGCTTCAATACAGGGTAGATGGCAGACAGGCATCACGGAGAAGAAAGAGTTCATGTCATGCAGAATGGAGCCAAAGCAAGCAAACAAGGAATGACTACAGCTCTTTCTGTCCACTGTATCTTATCCAATCTACCTGCCCTGTGGGGACTCACAACCTTAATCTAGTGCCCTTGATCCTAGCACTGCACCATGAATCAATCTCAGCATCACACACTAGATTCAGACAGCTCTGAAAAAACCCCACTTATGACCACATGAGGTTCTTGGGGGAACATCTAGACACAAGCCATAACACTGAGTAAGGGTGGCCAAGGAAGTGCAAAAACCGGTAGAAAGGGTTAGAGAAGCCTGGAAGGGGTAGTTTCCCAAGGGAGCAGTGAATAGTATCCAACTGGAAAAAATCCAAGTGCCAATCAAGAAAGCCTTCACTGGGTTTTAGCAACTGGAAGGTAATGGATGACTTTGCAATGAGAAGTTTCTAGAAATCATCTGTAAAAGATGGACTGAAGAAAGACAGGGTGGTCTTAGAGTGAGAGGGTTAAGCTACTTTTCAACATATTTACAATGAAGGGGAGGAGAAGGCTCAGGAGTTGACTAGAGAACAACACAAAGAGGAAATTTTTATCTAAAGTAGAAGAGATAGAGAGATAGTGAGAACACACAGAGAAGATTGAACAAGGTGATTCCCAAATTCCTTCCAATGTTCATATCCTTTGAGTCCAAGGCCTATATTTAAAAACAAAGGAGAGATGTTTCCTGTTGTCAGGGGTTTCTAGTGAAATAAGAACTATAAACAGGACAATGCCATATTACTTTACACAGTGACTAGTCTTTTGGCCTGCCTGGTCCTCTGTTCTTCCCCCAGTCAGGAAACTATGATGTGCTCTGAGCCTATGCTGCGCTTGAGGAGAGCTTGCTGGGGCCCAAAGGCAATGAGGCCACCCCAGGATTATACTGTAGGTCTCCAAACCATCAGCCTCCATACCTAGTATGTACAGGGTGAACCTGCTTGGACCTCAGAGTCAACCAGGGTCTTCATCCATGGTAATCATCCCAAGGTCCTGAAAGCTATTGAAAGTATGATCAAAGCCAAAAGAAAAGCAAGATGGAAAAGAATATGGGTGGGAGAAGAAGAAAGAGAGGCTCACTTCCCTCCATCTATGGAATTTACAGCAGATCTTACATTGATCATCTCTGTAGCTTTTTTCTCCTGTCGGCTTGAATATTCTCCAGGGAATACCAAGTTGAACATGACAACAGGAGACTTAAGCATTCAATCTATTTTAATCCTTTAGCAATATATTTCTGAAATAATTTTTAGGAGGTGTTTAGGCTTTAAGGAGGAAGAACCTTATCTTCAGTGAATTACTATTTATTGAGGCTTTAATACATGTTTGTTTCTGTGCTTTTCTTTTTCACTAGCAGGCTGCTTTTTGTAGCTCATTAAATTGAAGATTATCTTTGAGGGAAGAAAAGCACAAAGTCTGGTTTTCAGCCTGGTAACAAAGTGTTAGAAACACAAGTAAAAACTTCCACATGATCGGTTTTAATCTCACCTGCTGAGGTGGTTTTTGCTACTTAATGATATGTTTGGGGAATGGATGTGACACCAAAGTTCACCCATAAATAGAGCTCAGAGTGAAGGGAATGAAAATCATAAATTAGATTCACTTGCTGTGCTAGATAGGGACATTTCCAGTCTTTATTCGATTTGTGACATACAGAATCGAGCAATGCTTCTGGAATCTGCCTTCTGGGGAGGAGAGCTGGGGGAGGCTCAGTCAGTTTTGTATTTGCTTGTTTTCTGTGTCCAGTCATGTGAAGAAAGTTGGCTGGGAGGTTTTTTTCTTTATTATTGTTGTCTATGACACAATCGCTACATTATGCTGGAGCCTTTTGAAAAGCCGGTGTACAGCTCAATTGCCCATTCCCATTGTGCTGGAGTAGAACACCGTGTAGCCTTAGGGGAAGCCCAGGATTCTCTACAGTGCCCTGGGAGAGGGGCTGCTGACTTCAGAATTTTCAGAGTATGCCAAAATCTGCACAGGCAACACAGAATTCCCAGGGGCCTCCTGTTTTTATGCAAAGCATTAACCCTGGTTCTTGAAAATTTAGCTTTCAAAATCACATAAATGGTGTTTATAACCTGAGAAATCACGTCCTGGAAAGTTTGTCTTCCTATATATCTCTGGCCCTAGAAGAAGAAAGGCAAGGATGTTCCCTCTGAGAGAAAATCCCTACCAGTCCAAATCTTGATATCATGGACAGAATCCATGCCTTCAAAGCAAAGAGATCAGGACTTAAATCTTGTCCAGGACATTGGTTCTGTGTAACAGAACATCCCCAGCTCGGATTACTCACCCATAAGATGAGGAATAGTGAGACATAGGTACAGGGCAGTGAAAAGGTTAATATAATGTAATTCAAATGAATTTCCATTAGTGGAAGTTTGTTGAGTGCCAAGCACCAGGCAATACCCTCAACACATAGGATCCACAGTGAGCAGCATGGATTCAGAGAGCTGATTCATGCAGGGCACCTGCCTTGGTGCCTACTCACTGACAAGGCCAAAGACCTGCGTCAGACCACTGTATTTTGCTTCCCGGATAATCTATTACTTACCTCTGAAATCATCAAGCCGTCATAATATTTTAAAGCATCACAACAACAGAACTAAACTACAGTTGTGATGCCTTGAAGGAGTCTCCCAGCTTTCCTCCTCCATTGGGGCCTCCAGTAGCAGGACCTGTAGCTACCTGCTTTGGCTCGGGGTGCACTGTTGGGGCATACTGCAAGCAGACAGTGCCGCCCTTAGACACCGTGGATTCAGGTGTTGAAAACTCCACTACTGAAAAGAGCTAAGTATTGTTGAGAAATGATAAGGAAGGCCATTACCAGAGAGGAAAAGACTTATGCTCATATGTACACAGAAACTAGGCTACAACCCATCCTCTTCAGCAGTACTGCTGACTCAGCCACAGCATGGGGACCATACCGCTCACACAGCAAACGTTACATCTATGTCCTGAGCACTGTGCTAGTCCAGGAACAAAACAGTCATCAACTCAACATATCACCCTTGCCAAGTTCATGGTCTAGAGCAGGGGCCAGAAACTCTTCCTATAAAGAAATAAGTAGCAAATGCTTTTGGCTTTGTGAGCCATGGTCTCTGTTTCCATCTGCTCAGCTCTACTCTTGTGGTGGTGGGGAAGACAGCCATAGATAATATGCAATCACATAACGCTGTCTTCTAAGAAAACTTCCTTTACAAATGTAGGTAGCAGGCTCATTTGGCCTAGAGGGCAAGATAGATGGATAAAACTAGGTAGCGCCAACAAAATGTGAAAAAGTTCTGAGCAGAGTGCTACTATTATCTGAATGTTTTCCCCACGATTCATATACTAGGAGGTGATTAGAGACTTTAAAAAGAGGCTTGTAGAGACCATCTGCCCCATCCCATCTTCTGCCTTATGAGGACAGTAAGGTGGTGCCATTCAGGAAATACAGAGGTGGCTTTTCGCAAACACCAAATCTGCCTGTAATTTGCTTTTGGACTTTCCAGCCTCCAGGACTGTGAGCTTATAAATTTTATTTCTGTTGCTTTTAAATTACCTAAGCAAAGGGATTTCATTACAGCACCTCAAATGGACTAGGGTATGTAACCAAGCTGGAGTTACTAGGTAAGTCTTCCTGTTCGGGAGCTTTTTTGTACAACGCAAGGTAGGCGTCTCTAATTTCTGTGCCCTTTTCAAAAGAGCAGACTTTTAAGGACTGTTGCTCTCCAATTCAAGAGAGCATTGCAAAACTCCAGGGGAGAAAGATAAAGACCTGAGCTGGACAATGAAGGGAGTGGAGGGCCAGGGTGGAGAGCTGTTTAGCACAGCAGTAAACAGGTCTTGGTGGTAGAATGTGGGGCGAATGGAAATGAAGGGTGTCAAAGATAATGACCTTGTTTCTGATTAGTGCGGTTGGATAGTTATCACCAAGATGGGGGTTCAAGAGGAGCATGATTTTGTGGAAAGCAAACAAGGTTTTACTTCCTTGCAAGAAACTGAAGTAAAACAGTGCCACAGATGGTTAGAAATACCTGAGCCTTTAGGTACTGCCCTGAACTATTGGTTTTCCTTTGCCGTCCTGCACGCCTCAAATCCACCGACTCTCAGCTTCCACACGTCCATCCAAAGCACCAGTCTGATCGTGTTCTTCCTCGTTAAACAGCCTTCAGTGGTTCTCCATGCCTCACAGAATAAGGCTTCAATTCCTTAGTTGCACACTGGAGAATCTCCCAAGCTGGCCCTACCAGCCCTGCCATTTGCCCAAGTCTCATCTTTAACCACTACTGTCTCCCACGTTCTCTTCATAGAGAAATCAAATCCCAGTCCAGGCATTTGAGAGCCCAATAAGAACTTTAAGTCAGGGACTCTGGGTTTCACCAGCATGACCAGAAGAATTGGAGTTTGGGTAGCAATGAAAAAAGGGACAGTAGGCTTGAGTGGTGTGTGTTGTGTGCAGGTAGGAAATAGCACCCTGAGCCCCATTAATATAAACCTTAATACTTGTTCATCAAAAACTTTAAAAAGTAAAACAATGCTTATCCTTAGTGGCAGGAATGAGATCTTCATCTCAGCCAGAAGTCTTTATTAGCAAAACTGCCAAGCTCAGCCTGGCAGTTCTCCGAACTGGTTATCACGGTCAGGCTCCTGACTCCCACCCCAACCTGCCCCGAACTTCAAATTTCCAGAATTTGCAAGGGAAAGGAGAACAACAACCAGAGGGATTGCTGTCCTCTCCTATCAACCCTGCCTGGTAAACCCCAGGCCCTGGGGGAAATAAAAGCTGGCTCCTTCTCCCCTGAATTCTAGGGACGCCATTAAACACAAACTGTCTCACATCCACTTCACTGCTCCTATCAAAGGAATAAGATCGATTTTCCTTGGCTGGGGAGCAGGGCCTGCTGGCTCTGCTGAAGTTTAGACCCAGCAGACATCTCTTTAGAAGAGGGTTCACTCTCTGGGAGGCTCCTGGTATTCACAGCTGACGCTGAGATTGTCAAATCCACAGTGAGGGGAACAGCGTCCTCCTCAAAGATTACAGGTCAAAGAAACAAAAAGAAAAGATTGTGGAAAAGCGTTTACAGAAGGGATGATCACTGACAGGAGATATGCTGTAGTTGAACAGACACACTGTCGAAGGAAAAAAAAAGAACCCTTCAGCTGCCTTAGGAATGTCTCAGCCTTTATCCTGCACCTAGGGAGGATTTGCCTGCTCATCTGGTGCACTGAGCTACCAGTGGTGTGTGAGAAGGGTGATTTCAGACCATCTTTCATGGTTCAATAAGCTGCAAATCTTTCTTTTGTGGAGTAATGATTCCAGGGAAGCTGTGCCTTCCCTATTTGTTCAGCACTCAATGACTTTTAGTAATGAGAGTGGAACCCCAGAACAAAAGCTGTCAGCTGTGCAGCAGCCGCAGCTCCATGGTGGGCCCTTCTCAACCAAGTGCTCCTTTTGAGAGGTGTGTACCTGCCCATAGATCAGCCCCAGGAGAAATTAATTGAGTTAGTACATCTTCAGTCCCTCTACTCTCAGGCTGGGTTCTGTCTGTTTCGGCATCAGTTGTGACGTACCGCTCCCAGAACACTGCTGTCTCCAACGTTGTGGGACACTTCATAAGAGGCTTGCTTCTTTGCATAAGTAAGGTTTGTAGAAGTCAGCCATCCAGACTTTTTCTTCCTAAGAGAGTTAAAATGACTGATAAATGTCAGAACAGTAGTATCCAGGAGATGAGGGCAGAGAAGAAGGCTGGGAGGGAAACGGAAAGTAAGAACGATTCAGATGTGATGATATGTAGTGCACCAGTTCCCCCAGGATGGATGGAATTATTGTACATCAAAACATATGCTAGTAAATAACTAAGAAAAAGAATAAGTTGGACTTACAGCCTCCAGAACACTGTAGGTGGTATTAACGTGAAGGGCATCGAGAGGAAAGTGGAGTTAACACTGGGCCTGTGTCTTCACGCCTGCCTCAGATCCCTCTTCTCCACGATGACAGTCCTCCTTCCTTACTTCCTCAACTGTCCGCCTGCCTCCTGTGAGCGCGTGAAAAAGTCCAGGCAGTAGGAAGAGGCTTCACTGCAGTGCACAGCTAGCGTCGTTGCCTGGATATTGTAGTGAAAACATGGGCTTGGACAACTGGAATTTACCATCTGCTGCAGATTCTCACATGTAATTACTGAACAGTAGGTGGAGTCTTAGAGGAAAGGTAATGATAACGTACGAGTGGTGGATGTTACCAGAAAGGAGATGCCGTCCGAACGACAGTTAACACTGTGGCTTTCTTTCCTGTTTCCTTTCTTCTTTTCTTACTTTCTCTTTCTCTCTTTTTCTTTCTTTCTCTTTCCCTCTTAAAACTAAAAAAAAAAGTCACTAAAGTACATGAAGTGTACTTAATGTACATTAACTACATCCATTTGTCCCCTCAAGGCCCCTCTTGCATGCGCCTGTCTGCGATTCTGTGTCCTTCCTCTTCTGTGCTGCCATGTCAATACATCATCTTCTACACTCTACTTGGGCCCGTGTCATGTTCTATTACAATAAGTTATTTACATACCTCCTGGGAATCCCACTTACACATCCGCTCACTGCTTGGGTCACGTGTTCCTAAAGCAAAGGGATTCTGTCTTTCCAGGGCCCACTGCCCAACAAGTAACAGACACTCAATAATTGTTTAAAATAAATGCAGGCATGAATTCCATTCTCCACATCAAACGATTTAAAACCCAAATTATTCACCAGCATGAAATATTTAATATAATCATCAGTGTGGGTGGGAAGTTTTATAAATATGACCAGGGAAAAGTCCACTGTCCTTGGAGTCTCGTGAACCAGGTTCCTTAGGTATGATTCTCCTGTGGCAGGGTGCTTCACTATAAACAAAGGCCAGGATTTAAGCATTCCGGGCACCAGGTGGGCTCCGAGACTATTGTAAGCAGGCTTCTTGACAAACTTCATTTTCCTCTCATTTGTATTATAAGGGGATACATGCGTAAGGAAAAGAGCCCCTCCCCGGAATATAATCATTAATTCGCTATTCACTCAGAGTTTATTCTGAGTGCCTAATACATGCCAGGTACCATGAAAGGTGCTGATAAACACACATTTGGGACCCTATGTTTTCAGCAAACCAACCTACTAAGAGAAACATCTTTTATAAACATGTGTAAAGTATGATAGAGTAGCCTAACCTTCACACCCAGTGTGGACAGACACAATGAGAACACAGAAAAGGGTTAACTGTGTACTCAGCCAGCACAACTGGTAAAATGGATGTGCTGTAGCCAGGCTGGACTCTCACATTAAGGTTGGAGTCTGTGTATTATCTGTTTGTAGGTATCTGTCAAGATTTTTAGGAATTACCATGCTTGAGACCAAATGATAAAAAGACACAATTTTAGGGCAAGATCATTGGACTCCTAGGGAAAGACGGCACAGTTCAATTGAGCATGGTGCCTAGGAAGCATCCATTATATCCTTTCCATTCCGAATGCCCACTGATGCCTACCATGGCAGTAAGTACTACTGAGGGAGAGCTTTCAGAAGGAGATGTTTTGCAGCATATCTTGAACCTTCTAAGCAGTGTTGGCCCCTTTTCCCATTTCTTTCCTTTCCCTTCCTTAGAAAGGTGCTGATAATAAGTGTCAGTGTCCAAGAACATAACTTAACCTGAGTACTTGATCTCTATAGCTTTCCTAAGGCTCCAAATCAAGAAAAGCATTGCAATTTACAACCTCTGCCTTGTGGCACTGCCAAATCTTTCTTTAGAAGGCTGTTTTATATTCCCTCCTGAGTTTAGCATGCCATGTTTTCCTTTGCATATTAAAGGATGAAAATCGAGGTGATGGACACGTTCTCTTAGTACCAGAGGCAGCTGCCAAGTTTCTCTGGCTGACTTTATCTCCTCCTACAAACACTTCATTGCCAGCATGGTCTTCACTGGGAGAATGGAAAAGAGTGCATATGTTCTCTTAACTTGCTCTTATCTTAGTGTATTACCTGGGCAGTGACCAGGGAGAAAGAGAGTGAGATTCATACACAAGCAGGTCCAAGACACTGTTGATTTTATAGGAGTTTTAATGCTGTGCTGAACTAAGAGTACAAATTGTGTTTTATATTTAACTGCAGCAGGAGACTTTATGCTTAATAGGTTTTTTAATATAGTTTGACCTAGTACTGTCAAGAGAAAAACTACATTTGTTCCTGCCTTATATGCAGGACATGATTTCTGCAAATAAATAATTTGCAATGCAGTTTCTATTACTACGACAGTGTTTCACACATCTGTTTTATGTTTCATTAATGGTACAACAAATGAAACTATCAACCATTCTGTTTCTCTATATTAATTCAGCGTATAAGAAAAATGTGTGATAACTCTAGACAGTAAGGCCGATTACAGTGTCGAGGAAGTCTACTAGTTTACTTATGAATCCTCAAAGGCTGCCAAAGCACATATCACCATGCTGGCAAATGGTGATCCAATTTACTGTTTAAATCAAGACTGAGCGCCCATGGCCTAATCCACAGTGGAGCAGTTTAGAACCCATTAAGTACTAATTTAACTTAATCTCAAGTACCAAACTGATAGTAAGTCAATTGGGATGGTAAGTACCAGGGGGAGAAGGACACTAGAAAGGTCATTGATAGGACTTCCTACCTGCTTAAAAAAAGAAGCCATCTTGAGTTGGACCAAAGAGACCAGTTGTTTTCTATGGTGATTCATACAAGAGGAGCTTTTCGTTTACATTTCCCATTTGTATCAGTGTGACAAAAGTCTTAGATGGACGAAGAGCTTAATTAGTTTAGGTTATAAAGGAAGTTTGGGTGATAAAGGAAGTTGGCCAAAGCACTTAATTATGAATTCAGCACAAGCTTGAACCACTATCCTTCCTATGCAGCAACCATGTTTTTGAGGAGCTCTACAGTTCATTTCCTTTGCGTCCATGTCCAATAGCAATTATGTGTTTATATTAGAAAAGTCACATCCCTTCGTGTCATTTCCCTTCTAATCAAAGTATCCATTTTTAGAGGAATTAGCTAAAACTACAGAATGGAAGAGACCTGCCCAATGTTGAGGGGATGTAAGCATCATAGTTCTCCAGGGAACACGTTAAGTCCACCTACTTCATGGGCCCTTTGCACTCCATTTCTATGATATTTGTCACCCACTGATGTATTGCGTGCTCTTTTATCTTAGAATAGTTTATAAAGTCCTTTTGTAATTAGGGTATAGAAAAGTCCAAGCTGGGATTTTTATTGTCTTTTCCCCTTGCAACGTGGGAACTCCACAGTCACAATGCATGACATGCTAATGAGCAATGTTGAGGGCAACGTGTGGGTTGAGTAGTACCATTAGCAGCAAGGCGTTAGGAGAACCTAATCCAGGTAGGGTTGTAAGAACTGACTTGCCAGAGATATGTACATGATATATGAAGGTACACAAACAGGCATCTAATCCAATCTATCCTGGAACTGCCACTGGGAAATGCTTCAGAGGAAAAAAAATAGTAGGTGATCAGATAAGAAATAAAGTACATAAGGGTATTAGAGGCTCTAGCGATGACCTCAGAGAAGCATGAGTTTAGAAAAAGCACAATGGGGAGAGGGTACTGGAGTCTGAATTTCATGTGGAAAACAGCAAAGGCTGAGCCAAGAAGAGTAGAAAGGGTGGTTCTTGTAAGGCCCATGTGCCACAGTAAGGAGGGTGTTAGGGGCACGAATGTATCACACAGGAAATTTCAGAGACAAGCATGGCTTCACTATGCAAAAGATGAATCTGGAGGAATAAGTCATAAGGCAGAGCAAATGATACAGAAAGTGCATTCAGTACTCTGGAGAGGGTATAGTGAGGGCCCAAAGTAGGATTATGAGGTTAAGACTGAGAATAGAGAATCATGAATAATTTAAGGCATCTGGTGTCTCCAATAGGCTGGGAAGAAAAATACAGAGACAGGTGGGGCCAAAGGCACAGATCACAGATCACCAAGAGGACAGAGGTGAGATTCTAGGGACATTAGCTGAGCCCTGGCTGTGATCACCAATAAAGAGGCCCCAGAGCTCAGCGTTCCTCACCCCACCCAGTGCTGTCTTTGCCCACTGCTGCCATGAATCAGAGTGGGGCTGCACCCAAGAAAGCTGGTAGTCTAGAAGTGGGGAGGAGAGCTGTTCCAGCAGTGGAAAGGGGAAGAGGCCAAGAACACGGCCGTGAGTTATCTACACATTCTGCTGGTCCACTGCCTTTGTAATACTCCAAGTGCACCACACTGCCATCAGGGATTATGGAGTGGATCCCACCTGTAAGCATATTACAGTGTAGTGAGGGAGACAAAGGAGACACAAAAATAACCATAGAACAATGTTCAGGTCCACAGGAGAAATTAAGAAACACACTACAGACATCCTTGGAAAGGAGCAGTGGATTTCCTCGGTGAGCCTCCAAAGATCCAGTGCAGAAGGTGGCCATGAACTAGGCTTTGACAAGAAGCAGAAATTGCCCATTCTGGTGGATGGAATGGGAGGAAATGCTCAGCAACAGGTAGGCTCAGGGAATACTGAACAGATTGGCTTTTTTGTTATGAAGATCACAAAGTGAAGGCGAGAGGCATACAATTAAACAATGGGCCCAAAGGACTTGAAGTGCCAGACTATATATTTGGACTAGATTCTCTCGGCCCACAGCAAGCTACTGGATCATTTTGAGGAAGGAACCATATTTTCAGTAAGTTATTTTTTACTTATAACTAACCCTAAACCATGCAAAGTATCTCAATCCTTAGTTGTCCCCTGCCAGTGTAAATGCCAATGCTATTTTCAAGCTTGCAAGAACCCAGTTCTGCTCTGAACGTTGTGCACTATAGACTGATTTGAGTCAATAGTGTCTGATTGCCACTGAGTGTCACTCAGATCAGTCAAACTCACGTCTGTTTTTCTCATGGATGTGCCCTTTGTGCTCAGCTGGTAAGTGTGAAAGGACACGAGCTTGGCAGGTGTCAAAGCTAAGCCATATTTGGGGACGTTGAACATAAGAGAAAATGAGAGCTTAATAATATAGATGAAGGCTTGTTGGGTAACAAGCACAATGAAATACTTGTCCCATTCCTTAGATTCATAGAAATACAATAAAAGTCCCATAGGGACAACTTGCAGCACGGGAGAAATGTGAATGGTGCCTTCTGATCTCAGAGTGTACACTCACTAGTCTTCATATAGAACACATTGAAGGTGGCAGTGATCCTTTGAGAAGAGGTGAAAGGAAAGATACATGGGGCCAGGCTTCCTGATACCAGAAAACAAAGTTCCAGCTGTCCCCGGAAAAGGGGCCTGGCCATGGATCTCAAGACAGACAGAAGAAGAGGAGAGGAATTCCTCAGACATCAGATAAGAAAAAAGATACAGTCCATCTCAGATGTTTCCTTTCATTTATCGGATGGGCATTACTGTTCCCCAGAATATAGACTCCCTTGTCTCTGTTGAGGTTTTTGAGCTTCTGCTTCCCTATCCTTTGCCTCTACTTAGTCTCCATGATGTTAAACTGGGTCTCCTAGGCATTACTGGTGTGTGGGTAGAAGAGGTGTCCCATTAGTCCTAGTTGTATAAGATGCACTGATCACTTGGCCTCCCTAGAGGTCTTGTGTATGCCCAAGAATGGCCAAGGCCTGTGCTCATGGCCCTCTGTCAACTTCCATCAGCAGCCACTTGATGGTCAGCCCAGTATTCTCTGCACAGGAAGCAGCTTGGGGCAGTAACGCCCTTATAAGTGCTGACTAGACTTCAGAGGATGAAAATATTCGGATGAAGGGTGCTGCCTCCAGCCTTAAAGCCCCACAGAGTTGCTAGGTAGCATGTCAGTGTGGAAAGCAGTGCCTTCCATGGCTCCATGCCTCTCTTTCGCCCCTGGGACTGAAGTAGCACTGTTTATGCACAAATCACAAAATGCTTCCTCAGAGTCTCTCTTTTCCTTTGTTCCCAAGCAGTAGGCCAGGACATCCATCAATGCCTTTCTACCCTGGTGCCTGCATCATCTGCATGTCTACCACCTCCCTAGCTTGCAACCTGGCTTTAAAAATATTAAATATCAGATATATAGAATCTTTAAAAAGTACACATACATTTGTATACACACACACTGTCTTTCTCCTTGTTTTAGCCAAGTTTCTACTGCTATAATAGAATACATGAGGCTGAGTAATTTATAAGCAACAGAAATTCATTAGTTCTTAGTTCTGGAAGCTGGGAAGTACGAGGTCAAGGGGCCAGCCAGGCTATGATGAGGGCCTTCTCTGCTGCCTCATCCCATGGTGAAGGCCAAAGGTGAGAGAGAGAAAACAGAAAAGGGAAAAGAGGAAAGAGCAAGTAATCACGATCCCAATACTGTACAAGCTCCACCCCCAACACAGTGACGATCAAGTTTCCAACACATGAACTTCCGGGGGCACTCTCAAACTACATCAATCTCTCTTCCACCAGAACACAAATGTTCTTGTACATATCAACTTATGAAAATAATTGAGAACCCAAAGCCGTCTAGTTCCACAGACAGCCTACTCTAAATTCCAGGCAGAGCTTGTCTCAGCTCCCTGAGACACGTTAAATAGATCCTCCCCCCCGCAACCTTGTCATTGTGCTGGCTTTACTTAGTCGTTTATAGCTTAAAATCAGTTTTTACAATTGGCACTTCTCTGGTGTCAACTGTTGAAATCTGTTTGCCAAAACACTGTCTCATCCGAGGCTCCAATTTGTTTCTGAATTGCTCCTCTTTGTCGTGAAAGGACAGTTTACCATTTTGGTCCAAGAACTGGTTTATAAGTGTTTATATAGCAATTTGTAAAATAGCATTTTAAGATGATTTTAGCAGATAACTGTCAGGATAATATTTGTCTCCTACAGAAGGATGAATTGGAACAAACATGGGCTTTGGTGTTGCATAGACATGGGTTTGAATCCCAGCTTTGTTTTTTATTGACTGAGAATTTAACTTCTCTGTGTCTCAGTTGTGAAATACCTCCAATAAGGTATTGTTATGAGGATCAAATTAGACAACATGTGTAAGCCTTACAGTTAAAGTGACTCCATAAATGGTGGCCACCATTATTTATATTATTATTGAATAAATTACACTGCCTAAGGCTCTGAAGAAAAACATTTCTTAACACTTAGGGTAAACTAGGAATGGTTCATGCATGGGACTCATGCCACCTTTCTGTGTTTCCACATTCATGGCAGATATCATTAGTCAGTAAGCATACTTTCTCACTGAAGCTACATTTGGCCTAGGAATCCTCAAGCAGACTCTAGGCCATTTATTTAGAAAACAAAATCCTGGAGACATAACTACATTTGAATGTTAGACAAGCAATGAATCCCATGTAATAGTTGAGATAAAATTATACCAAAATTACTGTACTAAAAATTATTCCTTGCTCATTTGAAATTCAAATGCTGTTGGAAATCTGCTATTCTGCTTGCTAACCCTTGTGGTCTTTACCTGAGTTGAAATTGACTTGCCATCCTTAACCTGTGTATAAATCATGACTTGGAGCAATCTGATTATTAAAACTCACTTCTATCTAGTACTAGAAGTAAAAGTGATCTATCAGTTTATGTAGCTCGGAATTCCATCCAGCACCAATGTATTCAAGAGCTCAAACAATGGGTGAGGTCTCTATCCCTCTCTACCTCTCAGGCCTGCTTCTCTTCTGGCTTCTCTTTCTAGCCCAGTTCTCTTTACCTGACAGAGAGGAAGTCTCACCCAGTGACAGATTTGTTTATTTCCAATTTAATAACCAGGGAATTTCTTTCTCCCAGTGGCTATATATGAATTCAGAGAAATTCCATTTGCACTAGTTTGAATCCTGTGCCTGCCTCTCACCTTATAACTGTCACCATCAAGATGGACCTACTTGGGTCACAGTTCTACGCCTAGATTAACATTCCTTGATTAGTTATATTACCAGGATCACTGGGGACTGGAGAAGTGCTTTTACCCAAGAAAGTAGGGTACCAGAAAAAAAAAAAAATTGAAGTGTTCCATTTCCATGCTGTATTGTGTAATTCACAAAATTAGAATAAGACTTTAACATACAGGTCAAAATATGCTATCAAGAGACAAATGTATAACAAACTGTAGTAAAGCCAAGGAATTAGAGCACTTGGGAAAAGCAAAAATAGTGACCTGTCACATCAAACTGTCCTGTTGCAAGTGCAAGATTCAGAGAGAGAGAGAGACAGGGAGAGAGAGAGAGAGAGAGAGATGAGTGATTGGCACTGACAGTAACAATTGCTAGTAAGTGTTCCTTAGGGAAGCATTTTTGATTCAGTATTGGTTTTCAAACATTTTTGAAGCATAGAAAAAGCCCACGTTTTTGAAGCACCTATCTGTCAGTATCCAAAAGACTGGCTGCAAGAGGTCCTTAAAGAACGAGTCCCCTTCCAGTGTTGTAAAGCTGTACACTGCAGACAGCATGCACAATGGCTGTGGAATGAAGCTGTCAGGGGCTAGATCCAAGCTCCACCACTTGCCTGCTCATGAACCTCGGACATAGCCTAATAAGATGGGTCCAGCACTCCTGCATTGAGGTGACTTGCTGTTGGGATAAGGGCCCATCTCTAGGATAGGCAGGGGTCCCTGTTGCAGGCATGTCCACCAACCAAAGGAACTGTCCATAGAAGGAGGCCTGGGAAGGGTAGGAGATAAAACCCAAACAGATTGCCCCATTCCATTGCTGAGTAGAAACCCAGAATTCTGTGGGATATGTTCTATGCACAATATCTAGAACAAAAGACACTGGACCTAAAAGGAATATATTCAAAAATGTTACAGAGAGAAGAAATGGAAGGCGGAGCTTAAAGACCTGTTTGCCAAAAATTCTAAGATCCAAGTGTGGCTTTAGAGTGTGAGTACGAGTGACCCAAACAGAAAAGAGGCAGCAGCCCAGACAAGTACAAAGTCACAAGCATGTGCGGCAACATCTCCTAACCTTCTTTGACTTGCAAACCTCATAGGCTCACAGACTGTGTACTCTGAAACTCTCCTGCTCTGTTTTGAAAGGCAAATATATAAATAATTCTATGTTTGGATTTTTAAAAAATTAAGAATCAAAACAGACACTACCACCTCTTGTAATGGCCTAAATATGTTGTGATTGTGACACCCGGGGGAGTCCTTTGGGAGGTCTTAGCGATTGGCATGTTTGGGCAACGTGAGAAGTGAGGGTAGAGGAGTGTAAAGTGATGGGTGGAGAATGCCAAGGAAACAGATGAGAAGACCAGGGAAAACGAAAGGGGGCTGGGCCGCGACGTCTCGTATGCCACGCAAGGCTCATGATATGATTAACAAAGGTGAACCAAAGAAAATCTTCCAGTTGAGGCTGGATGCATAGTGACACCGATGAATAGCTGAAGAAGTCGTCTTCTGAAACGGCTCCCACTGTACGCCACATCCTGGCGTGAACTTTTTCCCCTTAAAGGTGACTTGCTTCTAAAGAACAGAGTAAATAGAATGATGGGGTATCTCCCCCGAGATGAGTTACAGAAGGATTACGCCCTCTGTCTGGCCAGCCCTCTTCTGCCTGCTTGGTTGTTCACTCCGATGGAAACCAGCTGCCATGTGTGAGCTGCATCTGCAGAGATCCACATGTCACGGAACTAGAAATGACTCCAGCCAGCATCCAGGGCAAATGGGCTTAGTCTAGCGGCCCTCACGGAACCAAATCTTACAAACAACCACACTAGCAAGAATGGAAGCAATGCACCCTCAGTAAAGCCCTTGGAGGAGACTGTAGCCCAGACAACACCTCGCCTCTAGCGCTGTCAGAGACTTGAAGCAGTTTTAGTTATACCCACATCCTGATTCAAGCACTATGAGATAATAAATGTTTCTTATTTAAAGCCAGTCAAATTTGGGATAATTTGCCCAACATCAATGTATAACTAATATAATAGCTATTTTTTTTTAAACTGGCAATCCATGCCTGGTACTTTGTTAAGTACTGAACATGCATTAATAATGTCTTCCAGTCTTCAGGAAGAGCTGTGTGAGGTAGAATCATGAGCTCATTTTATAAATCAACATCCTGAGGTTTAGCCAGATTCAGAAACTCTTCCAAGCTCTCTTACCTGGTTAAGCTAAGACTCTGAGTTTAATCTTTCTTACACCAGATGCTAGCTCTGAGCCACTATACTGTACATTGTCTTCCATACAGCAGGGGGGGGGCATCAGGGAGGTAGGAAAGTGAGAGAAACATGGACTTCTAGAAAACCTCTCATTAAATCTACAGAAAATTGGAGGCCAGTAGGAACTGATAACTTTATTTCACTTTAAAGACTATTAAGTGCAACACAAGGTAATGGAATTAGTGACCTTATTAAAATGTTTACTCACACATTACTACTTGATAAAATTATGAGTTAATAAATCTTTTTATACCTACAAAGGATACAACAAACCATTCATCTGAAAGAAAATCATCTGTTTGCATTAACTCTCAGGTTCATTTCAGGATACACCGGAGTCTTTAAAAAGCCAATCAGAGACTTTGGATGCGAAGAGAGATCAGCAAGACTCAGAGTCCCGTAGAATCCAGCAGAATACTTCCGGATGCCCTTCATGCCAGCTTCCCCTGCCCACCCATTTCTCAGGCCCACCCTTCATCTGTTCACCCACCAGAGTTCTGGGAATGCCCTCCTCAGCCAAAAATACCTTCAGAGTCGCCTGGGGAGAACAGTAGGCATGTTAGGCGTGCAAAAGCGGACAGGGCAGAAGCAAAGAAACACTCTGCTCTCCAGTCTCGCTGGTGCAATGCAAAGCCGTCTTTCTGAGATGATCTGCAGGTTTGCCGTGGCAGGGAGAAGTCTAAGTGCCTGGCGGCAGGCACAGGAACGAAGGGATGGACATATCCAAGGAGGGGTCCCACGTTCGTTCCCAGTGAAGGGTTATATACACTTTTATCCGTTCTGCTGCTTCAATCTACTGACAGTCTTTCTCCTACTACTCACTCATCCATCCTTCTTCTCCCTTCAGCTTAGAAGCTTCTCCTTCTCTCTTTTACAGTCTCCTAGAGACACCCTAGAATCATCTATGCTCTGGAATTGAAAGGCATAAGGAACTTTTGACAGACTAGGATAATGAGAGAGAGGGAGAGGCGTTGGTGAAAACAAAACTAGTCAAAATGTGGTACAAAGTGTATGCGAGTGTCGATTTTATCGTTAAAATTATATCCAACAGTTAAGAACACATTTCCCACCCTATAGAAGTTATGGAAATGTGTAAACATAATGCAATCCTTTAACAGCACAGAATATGACATAAATTGCTTGGATAAAAAGTGGCCCAAAATTTAACATTTGTTAAAATAATTGGCTGTGGTTCCTCTTTCTTGGGCGAATGCTTCATTTTCATGTCCTAATATTAAAACTGGACCCAAACTTGGCAGCGGTACAGCGCCTCTGTATGCCCCCCTCCTTCACCATCTCCTTTCATTTAAGGCCAGCACCCTCACAGCACTGACACATCCTGTAGAAATCAATTTACTGCAGAGCTGGAGTTGGCTCACAATTTAGTCCTCACAATGACTCTTAGAAGGTTTCTGCCTTTCACAGAGGAAACTGAGGCGTAATGAAATTAAGTAATTTACCCAGTGAGGAAGTTACAGAGCAGGAAGTGAGTTCAAGTAGCCTGACTCCAGTGCCTCCTGTTCACCCTCGTGCAGTTCACACTCTGAGATTTGCTTTCCTGTCATTTCCAGGATGGATCCCGTGTTTTTAGGGGCTCATGGCAAAAGCAGGAGCCACACACTTCAGGCTGCCATCTCAAAGGAAGGATCAGACACTACTGTGTCCCCAAAGCCCAGCTCTGTACCTAGCACTAGGCAAACTAAAATAAATTTTAGTTGCATTAAATTTCAAAGGATTGAATTTATCTTCTTCACAAATACTCCGCCACATTTCTGTTTTATAAATTGTAAGGTGTAAACCTATTAATTCTCCCTTGTAAAACACAAAGCTAAATGGCCAGGAAGAAACAATATTTGTTGTTGGTACTGTTTCAGACAAGCTTCCGTGTAGCAAGCAGGTAATGCATTTTGATAGGTGATCCCAGGGAACAGGAGGGGTGGGGAATCAGGGAGAGACAAACAAAAGAAGAGAGAAACACAATGTAGGGCTCATTCTGAAGCTGTTCATTCAGTGGGCGATGGGGGGCACGATCCCACCCGGATGCAGGGAGCCAGGTACGTGTGCCTCAGAATTGTCCATGTAAAAGACAAAAGAGAAGAGCGCTTACACCCGGAGCTCCAACCCCCGCTCCACCCCAGATACCACCGCCCCCTCCCTTCCAGGCTCACCCTGTACAGTGTGAATGCCAAGTGGGTTCTAACGGATAGGAGGGGAGCCCTGGACAGAAAGCAAGAGGCATAGATGCAACGAAAGTGAGGTGCTGGCAGGTGGCACATGTGAGAGGCAGGTTGCTATAGCACTGGCTAGAGAAGGAGGTGGACTGCAAGGAGCTGAGGTGAGCTGAAGGGTGAATCTGCACTGGCCCATCCAGGCACCAAGGGCTTGGGGCTGGAGGGAGAGAGAGGCATAGGTTAAAATGGAGAAAGATGCCTGAAGTCTTGTCTACTTCTGGTCCTAGGATCATTTGAAAAGTGCATTTCCTCACTCTCAAATCAACAAATTAGAGATCCAGTCATGTTACAAAACCCCCTTTTAAAATCCAAATAATATGGAGTTCTAAGGTTAATTCTATGGTCATTCAACCCACTGTGAAAGCATTCATGGGGTTGCCTATTTAAAACCCAAGGAACCATGCCGGGAAGCACAAGTTTGGACAGAAGACGATGGGAGGAACAAAGGAAGATAATGATGGTTATTTTCTCCTGCTCAGTAAATGTGAGGCAGGGTGCTCTGTCACACCGTGTAAAGCATGTGTTATGTATCAAGTGTCAGTGTAACCAGAAGCCACGCCACTGAGCCAAGTCCAGGTTAGTGCCCAGCCATCTTTCGGTAGACCTCTTACAAGAAGTATAAAAATACTAAGTATAAAGGGAGTGTTAGATGACATGTTCCTTGTAACTTTAGATATCTTTTCTAATTTTTAACAGTGCTTACAATGAAGACATCTTGTTTCCTTGGGAAGCACTGGGTCAGGCAGATAATTTGGAGTTTCTCAAAAGTGTGACCTCATGATTTAGTAACTTGACTGCTCAAAGTGTGTGTGGTGTGCAAGGTGGGAGAGAGGAGGGGGATAGGATCCTTGGCAGATTCTTGCCAGAAAGGGTTCTGTTGGTCTGAATCTCTGGATCTGTTAGTGGAAGGAACACTGGCTCCACCATTAAATAATATTGATAACAAATTCTAATGGAACACATGTTGGGGATAGGAGATACTCTAAGCACTTTATAGGTAATTAATTATGAAGTAGGTGCTGTCATTATGAGCATTTTCCAGATAGGGAAACAAAAGCACAGAGACATCAAAGAACGTGCCGAAAGTCACACAGTGAATGGCTCTGTGATTCAAAGTCGGGCTGCCAGCCCTAGAATCCAGCTCTCAAGTATTGTTACCAACGAGGTGTGATTAAAAAAACACAACTAGTTTTTTAAAATGTATTATCATAAAGACACATTATCATTAATCCCCCTCAAAAGACTCTCTCTCCTCACTTTGGGCATACTTATCCCATAGTTCTCGCTACTTCTGAAGCAATTCTGGAGGTCCTCTTTCATGAATGTCTCTAACTCCTCTCTCCTTGGTGCCTCAATGTCCTTAATCAAATGAAAATGTTTACCTTTTATTGTCAATTTGACTTTGGGGAAAAACCAGATGTCATACAGTGCCAGACTTTGTAAATAAGGTGATGAGGACATATCGTAACAATGTTATGATCCTCCCTTTCCATTGAATGGTTCTCACTAGTGGCATCCAGTATCTTTTTTGAAACATAAAGACACTCACAAAAGCAGACTTTCAACACCGCTTCAGAAAGTAGCAAGAACAATGGGATAAGTGTGTTTGAGGCAAGGAAAGGGAGCGTTTAGAGAGGGATTGATGGCAATGCATCTTTTAGTACAATAAATTTTTAAATTTAAACATTCACCAGATATTTTGAGCATACTTCATACATACCTAAGGAGACCTGCTGAGTCTTTTACAACTGACAAAAGTCGGGGCTGGGGATATAGCTCAGTGGAATAAGCGCTTGCCTCGGAAGCGCAGGGTCCTGAGTTCGATCCCCAGTACCGCAAAAAAAAAAAACCAAAAAACGAATACAACTGACAAAAGTCAAGGACTAGAAAACAGACACCTCTTAGCACATTCAGCTATAGGCCACCTGGAAAAGAGTGGAGTGAAGCCCATGTTATCCTGGGTCTTTATGTTTCTCTAACAGAAGAATGCTGGGCTAGATATATCACAGACATGTCAGAACTGTGGGAAATGTGAAAACTACTTCCTCCTATCTGCCAGTGCCGAAGCATGGGTGCGTTTGTGTGTAGGTGTCTTTATGCGTATGTCCAGACACTTCCCTCTAGTGTGTGGCCACCTGGGTCCAGGCTATCAGCATCTGTCCCTTGGTTAACTGCAAGTGTCTCCTTGGTTAATTGTGTCTCTAGTTTTACTCCACTTCCTTGTATTGGTACTTTCCACCAGAGACTGCCTGACCTGTTATAAATGCAACTGCCATATCAAATATTTTAACTGACCTCCCAAAGTGTTTTGAATAATGTCTGAACCTTGTGCTACAAATGCGTGGCATCATTTGCCCCTACCTTCATTCCATGCTGTTGAAGGGACAGTCACACTCACCATCTTTCAGGACAAGTCCTTAGGCTGCTTTCCTTCTACAACCTGCATCATTTCCACTGCTCTTAACCTATTTGTGCCTCCCACGTTTTTATTTTTGTCTCAGGTACAGATTTGAGTCATTCATACTCTTAGATTTGTAGTGCATTGTTATGACTTGATCCTTCAAGGCTCTTGACCCACTTCATTGAAGACCATTAAAGAGGAGGAAATCTTTTCTTTTCCCTACCCTCCTTACCTGTTCCTCCTAGGGGACATTGAGGCTGGCTCTAATTTAACCTTATTAAGTATGTTGCAGATGTTTCTACTATATATTTTCAGGGTGCATGAAAGGCATTGTTCATTGAGGCTCATTCTACTTCTGGCCTTTTTTACTCAACATGCCGATTTGTAGACCTAATCTGTCCATGCATCTTCATGTTATATGGCAATCCATAGCAATCATTCACCCATGTGAGGCCCCAGCTCCCTCCTATCCGAACCATTTCCATTATAAACTCTTGAGAACACATCCCCTATGGATGTAAGCAAGAATATCTCTGGCACAAATTCCTACTAAATGGCACGCATTTTCATATTGGATTTTGACAAATATTACTGATTTGCTTACCAGAAGGGCAGCACCATTTTATGTTCTCTCTTAGGCCTCAAGAATCTTTCTTAAACCTCAGACATAATTCTACCTCCTCTTTGTCTACATTCCGGCTCATTGTTTCCTTCATAAAAATTTATTGGATCTGTTTGTCTGTTTACTTGTATTTTGATGTCAGCTCCTCGAGGCCAGGGGCACTGTTTCTTTTATTCTCCTCTATATCTCAAGGCACTAAACCTAATACATATGCAGTAAACATTTGTAGAAAATGAATAAAGAAGTGTGGTGTGGTGGGTAAAGGAAGGTTTGCAACCTTCACTGAGAACCCCATTATCATGAGTATCATTGCATTCTCACTATGTGAAGGGCTCCCTAAGCTCATGAAGACTTTTTAAGTCATGTGGAATAACATCTGAGAAAAGAAAAAATTTCTACACAACAACATACATCCAGTAGACTTGGGGTTAAAGGTAGCTGAGAGGTATGCAAAGCTCTCAAAATGAGGGAACACTCTAATCTATTAGTAGGACTAGTAAAGCTGCTTTCTAACCATTTTATTGCTCACATTTCTTCTGTGAAGCTGTGCTTTTCTGTTTCTGATAACAACCTCCCTACCCTCCACTCTGTTTTAGCTCCAGTTTCAATTCCCATTTCTTAGTGTGAGACATTCTTACCATTATCTCCAATTTTGCAGCTCATCTGAGGCTGGGTGTTTACCCCATAGGCTACTGTCTATCTGCTACAGGACCAGTTTCTTGGTGTAGATAACCCAGAACTGATAGGTATTTAGCAAGACTGTGTAGAAGAGGGCAATCTAATTGGGATTACTAGGGTATCATCCTTGAAGGTCACCTCTCTTGTCCAAATCATTACTATTTCCAGGGCTACTTCTGAAGTCTTGTTTTAATGGCATGACACCACTGGGGTCACATCCTTCAGTACTATATCCTGTAAAAAAGTCAGGGGTAGCCTCTGCCTGGATTCCAATCCTTTGTTTTATTTGCTCAAACTCTCTGTCTCTGCTCCAAAGTGCCATTTGGAAGCTGCTGCTGCTGCTGCTGCTGCTGCACTGTGTAAGGTCACCACGTGGGTCCACACCCTCCAGTTGATTTCTTTACCAAAAGAACAGCTAAGCCGACATGAAACAGCAAAGCTTTTTCTGATTTGTGGGACAGCTGCCTAACTTCGATTGAATTGTATTTAAATAACTTAGGTTTTAGGAGGATCAAATGGGGAATGTTTTCTGAATGGGTTCAAATCTACTTCCTTGAAGTTCTGCTCTCACATTCTGTTTGCTTGAAGATTTACCGGGCAGCTTATCAGTCAGCCAATAAGCTCTGGCCTAGATTTGAGCCTTCCTACAGAATGATTTGGCAACTTGGCAGACCCTCACTGGATAGTAGGACCATTAGGACCTGGGAGGAAAGATTTGGGAGGAAAGGCAGGGCATCCTGCTGCTCCCATAGAGTAATAAATTTCAAATAGCAATTACAAAAGGAAATGCAAGTTTAACCTGAATTTTTCTGTTTGGGTGCATCTTTTTTCATTCCCCAAGAGAAAGCTGAACTTCTTTCCCAAATACTAAGGTGTCATTTAAGTTGCCATCAAAGAAACTTGCTCCCTTGGAATAATTTCCCTTCTGATCTTTTTCATATGTGTTTAAAGAGGTGCCTGAGTCTGGGACTTTGATTTCAAAAAACCTAACACCTGGCACAAGAAACACTTCACAAGCTCACCATAGTCAACCTAAGATATTGCTATCATGAAGAAAAGGCACACAAGTCACTATTCTGTTCTGTTTGTTATCTCAGCGTGACAACAAATAAAGTTAATGGCAATGTTATAATGATATAAAGATAATGATAAAGAAACCAGAACAAATTATGGGCTTAATATGTGCCACGTTCTGCACTAAGCTTGGATCATCTCACTGAATAGACTTCCATACTTCCTTGGGATGACTCAACAAAAGCTTGGTGACTTTATATAATATGCCCAAGTTCCCAAGCTGGAGCAGTGAAGCCCTTTGTGAAATGAAGTCTGAATTTGCAGCCAATTCCCTTAAGTGTTACACAGCTCTCTTTCCTAAAGGATCTTCAGAAGGCCCTCAGCATATTTTTCAAGTGTTTACAAAAGGAGAGAAGTTTTCTCCTCTGCCATTGTCCTTAAGCTTTTAAGAGACAATTCTTTGATGTTCTTAGGGAATAAGACATGGGACTGTCATATGAAAAAGCCAAGGAATCAAAAAACCAAGAGTGTTGTTCTTTGCTTCAAGTGTATTTCAAAAAGCGTTAAGCTTCTAGAGAACATTGCAGCTATGTGTTGGATACTTTTCTCTCACTGATGGGAGAAAATACCTGATGCCCAAGATTAAGGAAGGAAAGGTTTATTTCGTTCACAGTTTGTGGAGGTTTTCTTCCATAATTAGCTAGCTCCAAGGCAGGGTGCTTTGGCAGAGGGACAGCAGTTTAAGGCTGAGGAAGACAGCAAACGCAACAAGAGCCAAGAGGGAAACAAGCCTCTTTTCCTCCCGTATATTGTATGCAAGCCACCCTCCGAGTGAGTGTAGCATTCACACCATCTCCATGCCCTCCTCTTGCACAGACTTAGGATGTTTACAAAGTGAAGACCCAGGATCCCCACTGAGTCATTTAGTTAACCTTCTGAGCTTCTCAAATTGACACAGTGTACAACACACTAGAGATAGAACATGTCTTCTACACACTAGAATGTAGAACTGTAGAACTGTAGTTACCTAGTTGGGCTTCTAGACATCTCAAGTTGACATAATGTTATTAACCATTACAAGTGACCCTAATAAAAGGTGTAAAGAACTAGGAATACTGAATCATGCAGAAGTAATAAATTTATATAACATAGCATCCAGGAATGAATTTAGTAAATAAAATAACTTTCCATTTACAAAAGCAGATTTAAGGAAACAACTGCTTACCAAGTAGTAAGCAAAGGGAAAATTAAAAATGCCTATTTCACTGTGGCTGTGAAGTGAGTACATGGCTAATTTGTCCCTGACTTCACTGAGTGGGAAAGAAGCAGCACAGAGGGCCAGAAAACTGGAGACTTAAGGACACATAAACCTCACTCTACATAGTTGGATCCTTTTCTTTCATTCACTCCAAATATTGCCAGTTCCAGGTAAAATTCTGCTCCTGTGGATAGAAACCAATCTCTCCAGGGTGAAAAATATTTTCAGGTTCTGCTCTCTCCTTTTTTGCCTTTCTGTGAGGGTTCATTTAAGATCCAGTGGTTCCAAGGGAAAAGCGTGTTTCACAATAATAGTCTCCTCCACTCTGGCTTTCATCAAGTTGAACCTCATGAGATTTTGTCTTCATCTGCAGGTGCTAGGCCTTCTTCCTTGGGTCTCTGCTGTTACAGTGGCCTTTGGACTCCACACAGAGCCGCTTGGAGTCATCCTTGTCCTGAATCCAGACTGCTTTGAGGTGGCCTATATTCTCAGAGCATTCATCACCCCATGTTGTACCTCAGAGCTGAGGTGTGCATGGATTGTGAGAGCAGAAGTCTTTCCCAAGGCGTCCTCTGTGCCTAGCCACTTGTGCGCATTGCTCACCCCTCAGACATGCTCTGCCTGGGGCCTTTTCTGTGAAGCTTTCAGCTTTTGTTTCCTGGAGAAAGCAGGGCTCTTCTGTGCTCTAGTCTCCCAGTATTGACCAAAGCACTCACTGCTCACCCCAAGGTTTGGAAGCAAAATCCCTTTTTCTTTCCTTGATTTTTCTCTCCCAATTCCCAAATTCCTTCTCTCTAAACCTGGAAAGGACTTTTAATCTTCTCTTGAATCACAAGGAAAATAAGCTGATAGATTATCGCCAACTTTTTCCAAAAATATTGTTTGTAGAATAAGGTACATGCACTAGTTTCTTTAGGACTTAACTTTTTGATTCTCAGGCCCTTTTTGTAAGTTTGAATTTTGTTAATACTAAAAACATCTTGCCAAAAGATGCTTTTAAGAAAATAAATCCAGGGGCTGGGGATATAGCTCAGTGCAATAAGTGCTTGCCTGGCAAGTGCCAGGTCCTGGGTTCAATCCCCAGTGCCACAAAAAAAAAAAAAAAAAAAGAAAGAAAGAAAGAAAATAAATCCACAAACCAATTCAGGGGAGAATATGTCCACAATACACATACCTGTCTGAGAACTTGTTCCAAACGTATTAAGACCTCCTACAGCTCAGCAAATACAAAGACAAAAACAATCTGATACTTAAAATGGCCACAAGATTGGAACCTGACACTTCATAAAAGAAATTATATGAATGGCCAATAAGCATACGAACAGATGCTGAACACTCATGGTCATCAGGGAAATGCAAATTCAAATTATCATGATGTGCCATTTCACATTCATTAAAATTGCTAAAATTCAAAAGGCTGATTCACTAAGAGAGGCAAGAATGTGAAATACCTGAAGCTCTTACACATTGGTGCTCTTACACATTGGCGCTCTTACACATTGGAGCTCTTACACATTGCTAGTAAGAATGTACAGTGGAACAACTAGTTTAGGAAACAGCTTGGCATTTTCTTATAAAATTAAACATACACAAGTATCCTGTGACATTAACTAAAGAGAAGTGAAAACAGATGACCACAAAAGTCCTTGTGCAGGAATATCCACAGCCGTTTAATCAACAGTGAAACACCTGGAAATTTCAAGTCTCTAACAGCAGAAGAATGGAAAAACAAACTGTGACTATATAATGGATATTGCTAAGCAATAAAAAATTACTTATGCATACAATGACATGGACATAGCTCACAGAAACATTATGTTGAATACAATGAACAAGACATAAAGTAAAATTCCAGGTATTTAAAGCCCTAGACTGGGATAAAGTAGACATTGTGATAGAATGAAATCAGAGTAAGTAGTAGTTGCCTCTGGTTGCAGAGGGCAAGCGGAGCTTTTTCTAGAAAGAGGCCTAAGGGAACTCACCAGGTGAAGGAAAAGTTCTCTGTCCTCAGTGCAGTGGAAGTTACCCATGTGTATATATTTTTCAAAACTTAAAATTTGTATGTTTGTTGTCTGTAAATCCAGAGCCAACTTTATCAGAGAGAGAAAGGTACTTTGATTTTCTCTTCAAAAATCTCAATTCTTACACATCAAAGCTTTGGCTTACCAAGTACTGGCTGTTCCTCTGCCCCTAATGACCCAATTTCCTCCAAAAGGCGCTGCCTGCTAAAAGTTTAGCTGCCTCTCAAAAGCACCATGGGCTGAGGACCCAACCTTCAAAACTCAGCCTTTGGGTGACACCTAAAATACAAATCGTAACAAGAGGCCACTTTTCTGGCTTACGAATATCCAAATCTTCCAGTACCATATAAAAAAGACTATCCATTCTGTGCTAAACTGTCTTTATGTTATTTGTCAAAAATCAGCAGATTCCATATTTGTAGATCTCTTTCTAGCCTCTCTGTTCTGTTCCCTTAATCTATTTGTCTAACTTTGCCCCAATACTGCACTGTCTTAGTTACTGTGGGTTTACAATAAGACTTGAAATCTTATAATAATGGTAGCTTAAATCCTCCGTTCTTTCACTTTCAACCTGTTTGCAATTTTATATTTTGAGTGTGTTTCTTGTAGGCAGAGTATAGTTGTTGCTTTCTTATGAAATCTGGTAATTTCTGACTAAATGTGCTTTGTGAACCTTTGGGTTTTAATTTTTACCTCAATATTTATTTTCTATTTGTCCTATCTTTTTGTTTTTGCTCAGATTTTTCCCTTTTCATCCCTTTGAAAGAAGTTGAGTGCTTTTATGCTTATGTTTTATCACCCTGGTTTATGTATGAAGCTATCACTTAGTTTCTTTGCTCTAGTGATTGATTTAGGATTGCATCTTTAAATTACCAGCACCTACATTCAAGTGATGTTAGACCGTCCACCTTATCTATAGTATAGTATCTTTATATCTGTATATTTCTAGTTCTTTTCTCCTTGTTTATTGCTGGTTATGTTATCAATTTTGTGTTATGTGCTATAAACCTCATGGTATATTTCAATTATTTTTGCTTTAAGTAATTATTTTTAAAAAGAATTAAACAATAAGAATTTTTTTTTATTTACTCAGGTTGCTATTTTTGTAGTCTCTATTATTTAGTGTAGATTCTAATTTCTCCAGTATCACTTCTTTCTTAAGTGTATCCCTCTCATTTTTGTAATATGTGTCTACAGGTAATAAAGTCTTTCTGAAAAATGCTTTACTTTGTTTTCATTTTAAAGACCATTTTCAGTGGTTGTAGATTCTGGATTAATTTTTTTCTTTCTGTACTTTAAACTGTTGCTTATATTTGGCTTGCTTTGTGCTGACTAGAAGTCTGTTGTCCTTCATATCTTAAATATCACTATGTAATTTTATTTTTTATGTACTTTTAACAAATTCTCTTTGTCATTGATTTAAAATAATTTAATTATGCTGTGGCTTGGTGATACTTCCTTCATTGGGGTGGCACTGAAATTCATTGAGTCTTTAACATGTGGATTTATAATTTTCATGAAATTCGGAAAAATACATGACCTTTTTTTCAAGTATTTTCTCCCTGTTTCATTTTGTGACTTCAATTATATGTGCATTGGGCCTTTTGAAGTGGTTTCATAGCTCAGTATTATTAACTACTTTTAGTCCTTTTTCTCTCTTTGTGGAACTTGAAGTAGTTTCTATTGCTGTATCTTCAAATTTCTTAGTCTTTTCTCTTGCAGTGCTTAATCTGCTGATAATCAAACTGACACCAGTACATTTTTAATCTTGGACATTACAATTTTCACCTCTAGAAATTCAACTTGAGTCTTTTTATATTTTCCATCTGTATTTAAATCTTTAATCTTTCTTGTAGCTTCTTGAATATATAAAATAAAATAACTGCTTTAATGTCCTTGTTTATGAATTCTATCATTGGTATTATTTCTGGGTCAACTTCATTCATTCACCTTTCTCATTGTTGTGAGTTCATATTGTCTTTGTATTTTGATGCATGCTTATTCATTTTTGACTGGATAAAAGACATTATGAATTTTCTTATGTTGATGCTAGATCTTGTCTGTCCAAAACTATTCATAAGCTTTGTTCTGAGACACTGTGAAATTACTTGAAAACAGGATGATTCTTTTGTTCCTTGCTGTGAAGTTTTATTAGGTCAGACCAAATAGTGTTTCGTCTAGGTGCAATGTCATTCCACTTCTGAGATAAAATGCTTTTGAATATATTATTCGATGTCTCACTAGTTATGAAGTTTTCTACTGTAGTTGGGGGTAAAAGGAACAATTCCTGATCCTGTGTGATCTGTAATGATTGTTCCCCATAATTCTCCTATGGTGTTTTTCCCAACTTTGGGTAATTTCTTCACATGCATAACTGATCATCATTTGTTGGAAGAGTTGCTGGAACCCTCCTCAAGTCAGTAGAGCTGTCTCTACTTGTTTTCTCCTCTCTATGTAATTTTTCTGAAGAACTTCATCTGCCTGGCTTCTCTGTACTCCCAGCTCTGTCTCATCAACTCAGGGAGTCCTTGTACCATGATGTACAAATAGAAAGTAATAGCTGAAGGAATTGAAATGTCCATCTCTGTTGTTTCCTGTCTCTTAGGATTTTCAGTGTCCTTGGTTGTCTGACAGCCAATGTCTTAAAAACTGTAGTTCTATTTTGTCCAGGTTTTAATTGTTTCAGATGGGAGAGTAAATGTAGTCACTATTCTTATGGCTGAAAACAATCAAATCTGTGTTTTTAAAGACTGCATTTCTATGTGGATAATAAGTTCAAAGGCAAGTGAGTTTCTCTAAACATCAGGTTTGTTTTTAATCAGTAAAATAAGGGCAATGTAGATTTAGCCTAACACGTTGTTACAAAATTAACTAAGATAATAGATATGATGTATAAAAAAGATACCATCTACTCTTCATTTCATACAATAAAGATAATAAATAATTTAAGGAATGTTTTGTATCTTCAAGTATTCTATACCTTCAGAATATTTCATACCAAACACTTAATAAATGTTTGTCATTGAAAATTCAACCCCCTTGTAAGATGGTAGAATAATCTAGCCAATAATGACATCAAGATATCAAGTTAATAGAGATAGTTAAAAATAATAGCAACAGATATGTACCTATTACCCTGGTAAATTCTTAAAAGAGAGTGCTACAATGGGTAGAGAGCCTCCAGAGAATTGAGAAGAGTCTCTGAGGATAAAACCAGAAGGGACCTTTACAGTTTGCTTGTAGTTTTAAAAGATATCTGTGGAACCGCCTGCAGCCATCCTGGAACCTCTTGTGATAAAATGTCAGCAGAAACAGTGCATGCTTTTGTTTCAGAACACACACAAGTCTCTGGACCAAAACCTCCCTAAGTGGAACACACTTACACTCACAGCTGTTAATCGTCCAAAGGGCAAGGGGCTTAATTTTTATATTTCTTAAATATATAAGCTGCACATGAATCTTCTTTCTTTTTATATATAGGAATTGACTTCCACTTCCCTATCCCTAAGTAAATGATTGAAATACATCTACCTTTATGTCCAGCTACAATGAAGGAAATTCTTGTTCTGATCTTAGGCTATATCATTTCCAACACTCATAGCCTTGAGCCAACTGTGAGCAGTTATTATTTTAAGTTTATCAAATAATTTCCAAGAGTCTCTTTTGCTATTTATGTTGGAAAGTTGCTTGTGCCTAAGATTATATTTACTCTAAGCTGTGCATGTGGTGAGAGCTCATGTTGATCCAATGCAATGTGCTCCAAGCTTTAATGGGTATAAAAGTTCATTTGAGGTACATTTTCATTTTTTAAACAAAAGTGGCTGATTAACAAATCCCACAGTGAGGTAAGTCTCTGGCTCAGACCTTTAAATGTTTACTTGCGACTTCCTGGTGGCTAGAATATTAACTATAGTAAGCAAAACCTTAATCAAATCAGCAAAGGTTTTCAATTGCATTGTTCAACTTCTCTCATTTGATGTGTAGCTGCAAAAAAAAAAAAAAAAGGAAAGGCAATAAAGCCCTTTCTTCAGTGAAGGAGGAAGTTACAAATAATGACAAGTTTTCCTAGCTTTTGAATTTAGCAGCTTAGCTAACAAAAATGTGCATAACGTTGTCTCTCTAACTGAAGTGATTTAATTCCCTGAAAATAGTCAATCATATCTACTGAACTGGTCCCACTCCCTGCATATTTTCTATTTCAAACCTCACTTTGTTCATGAAACAGAAATGATGATTTAGAGTGACATGTTGTTGCTATGGAATCTTATTTCTCTCTGCTTTTAGTCTATTGAGGACGTGTGAGCTCTTAAATGTCTTTGCAAGAGTTATTGCTCAAATGCACTGATGCACTGATGGGCTGGGCAGCTGTTCAAACCCAGACTCAAACCAGGGATGGTTACAGAGTCAAAGGTTGGGGTTAGATCTGTGTAGCACATAAAATAAAAACCAGGCAAATGTTTAAGTCATGGCCTGTAACTTTATCTTAAAGGATTTTGATGATTTGAGCGTTACCATTGTGGTTTGGGCCCGTTTTAGCTCTAGTATTCATAGTTTTTATTTATTCCATGTATGGTATTGTGAACTACTTCTCTTGCCTAATTTTCTCAAGGAGAAGGCATCTACACTGACAATGGTTCACCCTCTCATGACCAGGCAATATATGTCTTTACAACTAAAGAGACAATTCAGCTCAGTTGTAATGATATCAAACATTAGCTGTTTGCTACACTGTTGAGGGATTCCACAGCCAATTTTCTAGACTGCAACCTACACAAGGACAGGAACATTGTTTGCTTTTCTTATAGCGATCCAGCCAGCACTTTGACTTAGAACTTACTGCAAATAAGTGATCAGTAAAAATGTGTTTAAATGGCTGAATAGAAGAGAAGCTGATTATTAAAGGGAGCTAAGCCAGATTCTGTTTTCCAATCATTTCAAGTGACTCCTCACTGAATGATGGCTGGTCTTACATCTTCTAGATTCCCAGCAGCCATGAGGTATCACTGCTTATTTCCCCAACCCCTCACTACATAGAAAGCCATCCCTTCAATCAGTGGATGTCTTTCCTTGTTCAGAAGTTTCACCTTACGAGGAATTACAATCTATCTCCTGTTCTTGTTCTTCTATCACGAGAGCTCCTTCATCCTGACAATGCTTCGGATGGCAAGAGGTAGGTCTCATAACTCCCTGTGGCACCCAAATGCTTCGAAGCAGAGTATAAATGGCTAAATGGTATAACTCATAAAGCCAGGGAGGAGTTCTCATGTCTTATATAATGCTGATTTTTGGGATGCTGTTCACATCTACCAATTTCAAAGATTGTGTGATACCAGTAGAATAATTAAATTTCATTATAGTGTAGGAGGTTACCAGACCTTAGGGGGGAAAATCTCCAGTTTAATTTGGCCTTGCACAAGATTTTGAAGCACTGAGATTCTCAAGGAATTATGTTAATGTTTCATCAGGTAAATGCCTAGAATTTGAAACTTTAATTAATAAGTAATACAACTCTTTTTTAATTAAGTACCTACTTCATACCATTGCTTAATATCCCTATACTCTATTAAGGTTTTATTACTAAACCTAAGATTTATTAAGTGCTAGTGCCCTGCATAAGTTATCTCACTAAATTCCCATAATAAAACCATGAAGAAAGTTTGATTATTGTGCTGACTCACCTATGAGGAAACTTCAGTTCAGCAAGGATGAGTAACTAATTGAAGGTCACCAGTAAGAAAGTCAAAGGGTCAGGCTTTAAATTTAGACCTGTCATGCCTTATGGTGCTATGTCATGTTTTTCCAAAGAGAGATAAATTTCTTTAGGGAAAAAATCCAGATGTGTTCATTTTTGCATATCCCACAGTGCCTTTCCATAGCAGACGCTCAATAAGTATATATTGAAGAAAATGCCCACAATTGGTGGCTGTTGACAATGGATCAATGCACTACCCACAACCTAATGCTTTATGCCTCCAGTTTCATGTCTATGAAGTGAGGTGATTGACCTGATCCACCTCTGGGTCCCCTCCTAGTCTTAAGAAGGGATATTGCTATGTAGGGAATGGAGGCTGAACTGGAGTTTAGTAGCCACAATAAGAAAGAAGAATATTTCATTAGTAGCAATATGAGCTAATACAACATTCCTTTGAACAGAATATTCCTTCTTCCCAAAATACCCTTTCCCCACTTGCTCTTTTGGCAAATGTCCACTGAGCAGCTCAGCTGGCCTCTGCTCTGTGAAACTGTCCTTGACCTCTGACTCAGTACTCCCCTAAGCAGAGACATACATTATTTTCTCCTTTGGGTCCCCAAGTACACTCAGCACAACTTGTGATTATTTGATTTTGGTCTTGTTTCCCCATCCTTACACCTGAGACCGTAAGTTGTATAAAGACAAAATCTGCCTCATGTTCCTCTCCAGGTGCTATTTTAGAGCCTAGCAGGAAGGGAAGTCTTCAATAAGTGTCTTTTCCTTTCTCAGTGGTGGGATGAATTAGTAGGGTATGTGCAGAGGAGCTCAAGAGGAATAATTGGGTTTTCATGGAGAGTATACGCCAGCAAAAAGTAAGGAATTAAATTAATAAGATAGGAAGAGAGTTAAAGTCCAGAAAGGGGCATTTGGGCTTGGTGCTACTGTAGGCAGCATAAAACCTGTACCATTCTCTTCAGGTATGGAGGTGACAGTGAGAAGAAATTCCTGTTGAAAAGATTGGGCTAAACAGGATTCTTAGTTTTTAAAGTTATTGTACTTGCTGTCTCCCGTCACATGCTGTGAATAAATCCACATCCCATTTACTATATTTGACATGTACATGCATAAAAAAACACAGAAGAGTACAATTTGAAGGGGTTTTTCTTATTTCAAGTAAATGAACTTTTCATAAGTTACTAACAGAGCAAACAAAGATCTTGATGAGGATAAACAAAATTTGGAAAAGTCTAGCCAGTTGCTCCTGGCATCTGTAGCACCTAGTGCAGTGTCTTATACATACCAGATGCTCACTTAGGATTCATTGGGTTTCAAGATGATACTGGATTGTGCTTGCTTGTACTCAGTTACTCACATGAAAGAAAGATGACAACAAGCCCCAGAGGTAACAAAAAGTGATGATTTTATAAGTTAAGAGATTAAAAAATCAATTAAAGATGGAAAGATTTAAAAATTTGTGTTTGCCATAAAGAATATATATGTGTACTTATATCAATGTGCTTGCTTTTTTAACTCTTGGAAATGCAAAATAGTGTTAAAATATGTGCATTGTGAAAGCACACGTCAAATGACTTAAGTAGATGGTAGCTCAGAAATGCATTTCAGCACAAATCAGACAACCCATATCCGGTGGAAGCAATAGAACAGGTGACATTTCTCTGAAAGCTAAACAGTTCCCTTTTTCCTGGTGCATTTTAAAGAAGCTGGCACTGGAAAACAGTCCAAACATTTAAAGTACTTTGTTGGAAGTGGTGGTGTAGCCATGCTTACCCAGGTGATAGGCCCCGTTGCTGTGTAATTGCATCATTTTGCAATCTTGGGATTTAAACTCACAAGCAGTTTCAGAATGCAGAATTTTTTTCCTAATGTGAAGAAGAGCAGAAAGATTTTGTGTGTGTGTGTGTGTGTGTGTGTGTGTGTGTGTGTGTGTGTGTGTGTGTTGAAGTAGGCAGGGCCTAAGTAGATCCTTCTGTGATATTTAATATCTGATTGTAAGAAATTAAGCTCCTGTGTGACTAAGCATGATGCTCTTAGATAAATAACATGTGATGGTGCCTGATTCGGTGCATAGTGATCTCATTCAGACCACCTATGACTCAACATTTATGCCTAGAAAAGGATGAGGCTTTTTCTGATGCCCTGGATTCTGACAAGGATTTCCATAATTGTGCATCTCTGCTGATGGCTTACCTCCGTGTGGGGGTCTATGCACGTCTCCCAAGGTTGGCTTCCTTATCCATATTTATCACTTTTAAATTGACAGCTAATTGCTAGGATATTATTTCAGAAAGAGGTGGAAATCAAACTCAGTCTCTAGCATTCTCATCGATAGTGAAAGTGCTCGGGAAAGAACTGAGAGAAGTTGGCAGGCTCTTTCCTGGTATCCAGAAACTTTGTCAAAATATAAATTTTAGCCCCCAATTGCCTATTATATGTCTCTGAAACAAGTCTTAGTTGTTAAAATTCTAAAAGATTTCAAGGTAGCAAGGTCTCCCTTTTTGTGTACATTCTTATAGCTATTGTAAATTTGGTAGGTAAATCTGAATCATGTCAGAAAGATCCCATCCTCACTGATGTTCATGTATATTTCAAAGATAACTTATCTTCATTCCTGATTTTGATCTTCCACTGGTGATGGCTCTTAACTCTCTGAATTTATGTTTCTCTGCTCCTAGCCCCTTTGAAAGTAGTTAATCTTCCCCCATAGTTGTGAGAAAAATGCAGTGGAAAAAGAACACAGGATTTGGAGCCCATGGTAGTTATCATTAAATATTTCTGTTCATTAAGTATTTCTGATTCTCCCTCTGGGCACAATAGATTTTCACTGCCCCACTTCCTTAAAGGTAGGGATGTCCATATGGCTTGTTTTAGTCAGGGAAAGGGAAGGATACATGATGTGGCTGCTTCCGGGTGGACAGTTTAGGAGCCTTCATGCGATTTGCCTCATTGCTCTCTCCTGCTTCTATCCTCAGGAGGCATTAAAGTGGAACCATTGTCACGTGTCGTATGTCCTCCAGTCAGGACCACATAGAACCAAATCCTCAGCACATATATAATTTGTTATTTTTAAGCCACTGAGACTTGGAGGTTGACTGTTACCCTGTGGAACCTAGCTTACACTGGCTAGCACAGGGCTAGGCAGTCCTGGGCTCAGGTCCTTGGATAAATTATGGAATTTCTTTGATCATGCAGGGAGCCACATGAGGATTAAATAAAAGTATATGAATAAAATAGTTTGCCTAGAAAATGTGTATTTCAATATTTATTTCTTCCATTCTTTTTCCTCCTTCTCTACCCATAAGGCAAGAGATATGTCTTATTTATTACTTGATTGAACCAAGAGCAAGCCCTGAAATATAGAAAGTGACTGAATTGACAAGTAAATAATACAAATATTCAGATGATGTATCTAAAGAGTAACTTATTTAAAAGATCCTTTAACATGTTTTGCAATGTAAGTATTCCTCTTCTTTTTTTTTTCTATCACTTTTCTTTCAACAGGTTTTTCGAGGCACAGTTGAAAAAGTAGACTGAGGGGGTGAGGAAGAGATAACACAGTCTGTATTGGGGCATTAGCTTGTGCTCAGCCTTTGGCTAGACTGAGAGAACCTGGACCAAATGTGATACTACAGAGCATCCCAAGCTGTGACCCCACTGCCCTCTCTATGAGCTAAACCTCTTTGGGGGCAGGAAAACCTGCTGTTTGCATCACATTTGAGAAGGATATTAACAGAGTGGTGAGGGGGCCAGTGTGGAGGTAGAACAAGATGTTGGGAATTTGGGAAGCTATTACTTATTGCTCCAAATTCCCCAGTCCTACTGAAAGATGGATGAGAATAGAAATTATTTGCATTCTCAGTACTTTAGTGAGCAACGATTTAAACTGTTGCCAGTGAATAAACCAGAATCTATACTTGTGACCTTTTAATAAGAGAAATGACTTGCTCCATTCATTTGTTTAGAAATCATATGACAGGAGAAGGGGGAGCAACCCGAAACTCTCCAGGAAACAGAAAGACGGAAAAACGTGGAAGTGGGGCTTTCTCATGCTGTTTCTCTGAAAGCTGTATTAGCAAAGACAGAAAGGGGCCACACATTGAGTAGGAGAAAAAGAACAGCACAAGAGCAATGAGTAGCAAGCAAGGAGCCACGCACCAGGACAGAGCTCTTCAGCGGGGGTCTGCGGCACCGAGTCAGAGCTCAGGCAAGGAACCTATCACCAGAGGAAACTGCTGTAAATAAGGGCATGGTGCCAGGGTGCCCATTTCAGAGACAATAAACAGGAAGATATTGGTGAGAAAATAGAAGTTTTTGACTAAATGAGGAGACTCAGAAACGAAAAATATTGGTTTCAAACACTGGTCTGAGATACTGAGAGCAAAGATTCTCTGTAAGACATCTTATGATGAAATTTGACATTACTTGCTAGGCTTTTAACTGTTACCACTACATAATTTGTTCCCTGAGGATCACAGCACATCCGAAGCAAGTGGTCCACCAAGAAGTAGTTGATAACATTTATTTATGCGTTCCATAATAAGCATTGAGTATATATTATGTGCCTGGCAACAGACTGGAGAATAGAGACATAAAACTAAAATAAATGTCTCTGTTCCAGAAAATATCACTGGCTAGTAGAGGAGACAGAGTTTAAAAAGACAATTAGATTACACTACATGATGCAAGTGCAGCAATGGAAAAGAAATTCTGGAAGCTTCTGGGAATAGCAACCAATGCAGAAAGGAGGTACAAAACAAAAAGTGGCAAGGGCCAGGGAAGAGCTGACCTCCTTCCTAGCTGAGGTTCAGATGAGTGGGTAACAGCCAGGTCACGCAGAGGAGCTGCCCATGCAAGAAGGTGTGTGTAGTTACTCAGGTCCTATTATAATTTGTGTCTAGATGTCCCCGCCAAAGTCTCATGCAGTAGTCATGGGGGGCAGGCTTTTCAGAGGTGGCTGAATCTAGAGTTTGTGATTCATACATGATCCAATGCTGGGATTAAGGGTGCGAGAGCTACACTTGCTCTAGGGCAGGTAGTCTGCGTACAATATAAGGGACAGAAAGCACTGTCTTGTTGCTTTTGCTATTGCTTCAACCATGTGCCACCCTGCCTTGGAGGAGCCAGTCAGTTATGGACTGAAACCTCTACAAACTGTGAGCTAAATAAGCCTTTTTCCCTTTAACTTTGAGTGTCAGGGTATTTTGTCTCAGCAACAAGAGAAATGGAACTAAGACAGATCACAGTGGGGCACAGGAAGAGACAAGAGGTGAGGCTGCAGCAGAGCAGGGTCCTAATCATGGTGGCTTCATGCGCTTGGACTTCATTCTGTGGAAATGGGGAGGCATTAAAGAATGTTCACTAGGGAACTTATATCTTCAATTTTTCACAGGCGGATGGCTCCAGAGGTGGGGCAGGGGAATTTGAAGAGAGAAGAGGGGGGTTTGAGGCTGAGTCCGGAGGCTGTGGCAATAGACCCATGGGATATGAGGATGGTCTGTACAACTTTCATAGATCTAGGGGAGAGATCCTAGGCCCAAGTCCCAGAACAAAGAAACTTTGAGCCCTTTATTGGTTTGTTTATTGATCTCATTCTTCTAACAAACATTTAAGGTGGCATTTATGGTAGGGTACTGGATGGGTAGTGAGGGGCAGCAGGAGTCAGTGGCCTGGTGTTTGTCATATTCTCCAGGTCAGAGGGTCACTGAGCAGAATCTTTCCTCTTGACTACTCCATTGCTAATGCAACAATAGGTAGCAGTTGGGGTGGGAGCCTCCCATGTGGAGCATGCCTGGTTCACTCTACAGTTCCTGCCGATACAACAAGAAATTTCTCCTTTGGGGTGTGGCTAGAGTGAGTTCTGTGTCTCCTGGAAGCTCCCAGGAGCTCTTAGGCTCTGTGGAAATCCGGGCCCCTGAGGGTAAAAGATCTGTGATAGAAATGACTCCTAGTCTTTGAAAGGCATAGAAAGAGACAAGAGGTGAGGCTGCATTGGAGCAGGGTCCCAAGCATGGTGGCTTCGTGGGCTTGAACTTCATTCTGTGGGAAATGGGGAGGCATAAAAAGTATTCATTAGGGAAGTGATACCTTTGACTTTTCACAGGTGGGGTAGAAGGTATTTTAGACATAGAATGATTTCAAATGTGAACCTCTTGAGGATGTGAATAGTATAGATCCACCAGCACCATTCTCTTAGGCATATATTTCTTCAGGATAGAGATGGAGGATTCTTAAGAGAGATATAGTACAAGGCCTCATCAAGGAAGAAGTGGGTGGATTCTTTTTGCAAAGAAGTGATGGTGCTGATATTGGTGGATGAATGCATTGGATGATGTTACTTTCCATAATAAACTATTACCATCATGCTTTCTCCTTTTCTATCTCTTCTCTCACTCACTCTTTAAGGTATCTGTGCTCAGGAGAGAGTGTTACACGGGTCCCAACATTGGTCTCATGCCCTAAAGATTCAGAATAACCTGGAGAGACCTACAGTGTTGTTTTTCTTTGTGTTGGGATTGATGCCAAATGCTGTATGGGTGTGTAACTGGGTGTGTAACAAGGGAAAGCAGTGCAAGCACAGAACACCCAGAGGAATAGGAATTGGTGGGAAGGATTAAATTAGAGAAATAAAGATCAAAGGTGTATTACTCATCTTTCTGTTTCTGGGACAAAATACAAGACACACCTAATTTAGAAAGAAGGAGGGTTTCTTTTGGCTCACGATATCAGGGCATTCAGTTGATAGTCAGCAGACTTCATTACTTTCAGACCTGTGGCATGGAAGATTCATCATGGTGGAAGGCTGTGTCAGGAAAGCTGCTCACTTCACGGCAGCCAGGAAGGAGAGAGCAGAAGAAAAGCCAAAGAGGAAAGGGCCAGTGACCATATAAAATTCCCAAGGCCACACCCCTAGGGCCCATTTGTATACACCCAGAAATGTGCTTTACAAATCTCCCAGACATGAGTCAAGCCAATCAAGTTGACAATGAGATCAAATATCACAAGGGAGAAGAAGGAGAATATTTTTCTGCTTTCTCGTCAACCAATTCTGCTGAACCGTTAGCTTCCTATAACTAGTGTGGTAATTATTCAGAAAGGGCAATGGAGTTCTTAAAGACCAACTTCTACTTGTGAACTACTGGCCATGCAGGGTTATAGGCCTGTCCACTGATCCTGTCCCAAATGCCATTCTTTTATCATACAAGCTCAAAGGAATAATGAGTAGGGAGTCTAGTATTATTATCGCTACAAGCCAGACACCTTCCTTCCTCACATCCATAACAAATTTGGTTAATTCTCCCTGTTTCTCTCCATTCCCTGCCATCATCTCCCCCACTGCCATCGTTTCTTCCTTGGATTTCTGCAGTGGATTCTGACTGGATTCCTACTCTCCTAGGGCCCACTGAGACACACCCAGAAGTGCCCTTACAAGCTACTCTGCACTCAGCAGCTGGAGCGATTATTAAAACTCCTGAGACAACTCCTGCTGCTAAAACTTCTCCACTGTCCTTCCTTGAACTTTTCGCAACATGCACATTGCTTAGTTTAATCCACAAGGTGGCCACTGTGTGTGTCTAGCCTTGTCCTGTGTCCTCCCCACTTGCTCTTTGCCTCCTGGCCACCTTGGTATTTTATGAGTTTGGAGACTCACTCAGCCTCTCCTGAGCACAGCATCTTGGCACACTTTTGAACATACCACCACTTGCTCTTTGCATTGGCTGTGCACTTCACATTCTTTAGGTTGCAACTTATGCATCATCTTCTCCAGAAAGCTCTCCCCGATCTAATGTAGATTGCCTCTGGTTTACTCCTTATCAAGACTATTTTTTTCCTGGTTCTAATTATAATTTATAACTTTTTAGTTGCTTTGTTCAGCTATTTATCTTCCCACCAAGTCTGTAAATACGTATTTTCAGTTAACGTTTAAAATTTCCAACAACTTACACTGTGGTCTGCTTAAGACAGGTATTCAATATACACTTCCTGAATAAAAGAGTGTCAGATGTGCTCTGTGTCCTCAACGTACATCATTTTAGTTAATATTCACAAAGAATCTGAGAGATGGATGTTATCCCAGTCCCACTGTACACATAAGAGCAAAAGAAAACTACAGTAGTGAGGTAACTGACCCCAGTCTACAGCACCTATGATAGAGAAGTTGGAACTTGACCTTGGATTGTCAGATTTCTGGAGCTGAGCACTCATCTACTTCACTTCCCTGCCACTGGGGCATGTGGGAGGATGTGTGAGAGGGAGAAGGAAGTTATCGTGTCTCTAAAATAATCTCTGCCATACTTTATGATTTATAAGATCTTGGTAGGGGGACTCTGGCTCCTTTCTCCAGTCTTTAAAATCACTTCTTCCAGAGACATTTTATTTTGGACAAAACAGGAAGTTAGGCAGCCTGGGGTCTGAATTCATCTCAAAGCCCAGGATCCAATGAATACCATCTTTCATTTTCTAGCTCACTGTAACTTCCCAAAGCTGGCCATATACTCTAGAGTCTGATTTGCATGATTTGATCCTATTTCTTATCTCCATATCTACATTAAAAAGAATAGAATGTCCAAAAGGGCAGTTTGTGATTCAGTTTCCCATAGATCTGGAGTAAGAGGTCTAGATAGTATACTTAACTCCAAGATGTCAACTCCACTCCCAGACCAGCCCTAATAACAACCTGGAGCAGATTAGGAAAAAGCATCCTTCAATCTCTAACAAAATTTCAACGACTTTTTTTGTAGAAAAACCTATCTTAAAATTAATATAAAATATCAGGAGACTTTAAATAGTTCAATCTTCAAAAGGAGAAATGAAGTTGAAGATCTCATACTTTCTGATTTAAAAATTTATTACACAAACATGGATATAAGAACAGTGTTGTACTTTGCATCAAGACAGGAATTAGGACCAATTAAATAGGATAGTTCAAAAGTAAGCTCCAGCATATATAGTCAAATGAATTTTGTAAAGGTACCAAGGTCATCTGATGGGAAAATGATAGTCATTTCAACAAATGATGTTAGGAAAACTTGATACACACACACACACACACGCGCGCGCGCGCGCGCGCGCACATGCACAGCACAATTGGGTCCTTACACTGGATTCCAGACAAAAGTCTACAAACATTAAGTCAAAATGGATCGAAGATTTAACTGTAAGAGCTAAAACTACAAAGTTTTCAAAAGAAAGAAAACTTTAAGGGGAAATCTAAGGATTTGAATTTGGCAATAAGTTCTTGGATGTAGCACCAAAAGAAAAGGTATATTAAGTTGGATTTAAAACTTTTATATCTATGCAAATACTAACAATAGAGTGAAAAGTGGAATGAGAGAAAGTATTTGCCAATTACCTTCTGGTAAGAGACTGACAGCTATCATACTGTATTAGTCACTTTCTTGTCACTTGGACAAAACACCCAACACAAATCTTAAAGGAGAAGTTTACTTGGATCAATTTACAGTCAGTTCAGTCCATGGTCATCTGCCTCCAAGACAGAAAAAGTAAGGTGGAGGGGCCTGATGGAAGACAACTGCTCATCCTGTAGCAGCCAGAAAGCAGAGAGGAAAGGGAAGAACCAGGGCCAACAGTATACCCTCCAAAAAGCACACAGTTCAGTTCATGGATGAGAATACAACCCCATGACTCAATCACTTTTCTAAAGCCCCATTTCTGAAACTCAAAGCTTTTAGGAAACATTTTAGATCTAACCCTTAATACATATATAAAGACCTTTTGCAACTTAACAACAAAAAAGTCTAATTTAAAAATTGGCAAAAGACTTGAACATATATTTCTTCTAAAGAGATACAGAAATGGTCAATAAGTACATGAAAAATTGTTCAGAATGATTCAAGGTTTGAGAAAAGCAAAGATTAGAGAAAAGTAAAAACCACAGTGAGATACCACTTTAAGCCCATCAGGATGACTATCAGAAGAAAAGGGAAGTGGGAGAAGAAAGAGGAAAAGAAAGAAAATAATCAGAATTGGCAAGGATGTGAAGAAATGGGAACTCATATATTTCTGGTGGGAATGTAAACAGTATGCAATTCCAGTGAAAATGATATGGAAATTCCTACAAAAAATAATAAATATAGAATGACCACATGATGCAGCAATTCCACTTCCAGGCATTTACAAAAAAAATGTTGAATCCATGCTTTGTCGACAGATGCATGAGTAAGAAAATATGGTATTTCCATATGATGGTATGTTATTCTGCTTTAGATAGGTAAAAGATTTTAACACATGCTACAGTATGGACGAACCTTGAAAATGCTGTGAAATAAGCCAGCCACAAAAATACAAATACTGTATGATTCTTCTTATGCCGTGTACCTAGAATATTTAAGCTCACAGAGGTAAAAAGCGGAATAGTGGTTGCCAGGGGCTTGAGTCAGGAGGAATGTAGTGTTTTGTGGGTATAGAGTTCCAGCTGGGGAGATTGAAAGATGTCTGAAAACGGATGATGGCAAGTGTTGTAAAATTATATAAATGTGCTTAATGTCAAAATCTATACATGTTCAAATGGTCAGTTTTATGGTGTGTATATGTTATGTTTTACCACAATAAAAAGAGAAGAAAAATTTAACTTACCCAAATTAGATTTTGATTAAGAGCTAAGCTCTGGTAATTAGTAGTATGCTAAGTTGCCCAGACTTTCCTTTTTGGCCCAGGGAACCTCCTTCCCCAGATGCTTGGGGAGCCTTATCTCTCAGCTCTACTTTGGAAACTGCCATTGGCTGAAGACAACCACCTTTCCCAAGGTCAGATCACTTTCTCAGGATGAGCTGACTCCAGTCTCTGGTCAATGTAAAGATTTTGTGATGAGGTTCAGAGTCCTCAAGAGGATGATTGAGGTCTTCTTCTGCCTACATAGCACTGCTTCCTTTTCTTTCCCTCCTGTTTCCTTCCTACACAAGTGGTGATCTTGAACATACTCCTCAATAAATCTATCACATAGTTTAAAAAAGCGAAAGGAAATAGTACTACTTCCTTGATGCTTTACTTCCACTGATTCCAGAAAAACTGTTGTGCTAACAACATGGTGAGTGGCTGAGTGGGGTGTGAAAAGAATCCCCTGAAATTGTGCAGTGCACAGCTTGCACAGAGAAGCAGTGATTCTGGGTTTCATCCCCCTGCTGTTGGGAGTCCCCAGTACCGCTCCACTGGATTGACTGGTGAGTGTCCAAGAGTATGTAACTAGTGCCTGAGTCAATTTTGAACAGGGAGGGGAGCACGTTGCCTCAGCCTTACCTTGCAGGAGAGCTTAAACGTCAACTAGATGTGGAATATGAGAAGCTAGGAGTGATCTGGGGAGCTTCAAGGGACTTTCAGTCCTTCGGTTGGTGAGTTGAGTTTTATCTCCTCCATCATGTTGGACACAGCAGTCTTTCAGTTTTCTCTAGCCCAAGGTCACTGCATCTTGCATTGGTTCTAATCTGCTATGCTTCCAAGCTTGCATTTTGCCCATGTCAGTAGTGAAATAAAACTCCCAGGGTAGCTGAGTTCTGGGGTCATGCCTGCCATCCCCCTTTTCAATAGCAATAGGAAAAGTGCCTCTTTGGGACAGTTTATTCTATACCAAGTTCATTTTTTCAAACAGTCCAAGTTAGTGCATAAGGTGGTGGTGATGAGCAGGAGCTGAGAACTAATTTGATATACTTCATAACCTGATGACAAAGTCCTGGTGTCAAATGAAAGGAAAGATAAACCTCTTTAAGCTTCTTTGCCCCTCAACCTTGTCTTCCCTTCTTTGCCAGTATCACATCTTCCCCCACCACGTACTACTGAAAAGATGTCCCACATGGCCAGCTCCTCCCTCTTTCCATCCTTCCACTCAGGGACGGGGGTGTCTCCCTTCTCCACCACTCCATGAATGCTACTCTCTTTGCGACCATGAAGGGCTTTCCAGTGGTCAAATCTAGGAAGTTCTTTTAAGCCTTCATCTTTCTGATCCCTTGAGAAATTTTTTCTAATTCAGGTTTTGCGACACTGCCATGTTCCAATTCTCTTCTCACTGACTGCCTTTCTAGTCTCTCTTTGGCACTTCCTTTTGGCCATACCTGAAACAGCAGTGTTCGCTCAGTCCTTTGCACATTTCCACTTGGATGTTTTTCAAACATCTTGGACCTAGTATTTCCAAAGCTAACACTATTGCTCTTTTTCTAATTGCCAGCTCTGAATCTTGCCTTCCTCTTCTACTCTCTGACCTTGTCACCAGGAGCTTTGGTTTCTCCCACTGGAAGCACTGGAGCCAGCATTGTCTCTCCCTGTTCTCCCCTGTTCCAAATGGCGATTCCTCCCCACCTCTAACTCCCTATCTCCTCACTTCTCTTTATTGGCATCTTTGGCACGTACTCCCATGTGTATACTAGATGTTTTGTGATATGTTGTCTGTCTTCTCCATCGGAGTGGAAGCCCATGAAAGCGAAGACCTGCTTGTGTTCATGGTTACAATCTCCAGCATCTAGAGCAGCACCAGGTATTTAGTTAATGCTCAGTAAATATTTGTTGCATGAATGAGAGGCATTTGGACTTCTTCCTTTGCCTGTGACACAAATCTTTGGAAAGTTAATAAGTTCTACCATTTTCATCTTAGACATATTTCTCAAATCTGTGCTCCTGTTTGTTCCTTTCCCACTGCCGCTGCCTTAGATGACAGCCTGCCTCACCAGGCTGAGGACTGTCCTGGTCTCTCTGCTGCTTTCCTTGTTGTGACTGTCTTCTTAGGTCGTGCTCTTCTTTTACTAACAACCCTCTCTCTCTAGCGCAGTCTGGGTGTTTCTTCCTCTGTTTGACCCTGAGGATGCTCATTGATGTGTGCCTGACAGCCTGGAAGTCTTTCCAGAGAGAGAGATCTGCAGAGGGCCATACTTCCATCTCATTTTAAAGTGAGGTTCAGGGAGGACTGAAATGTGTCACAGAGCAGAGGGAAAGAGTTGGAAACAAGTGGTGCATTCTGTCATAAGAACGTGGGAGAGACACCAGGAGCGCAGACTGGAGTAACTGGGGCAGAATTTTAGAATAAGTCATTGCAACAGAGATCAACAGCTACACAGGGCAGGGGAGCTGGAGAGAGAAAGAAAAAACTCCAGTCGTACCTAAGTGACATAGAATTTCCATACTTCTCTACACTGAAAAGTTAAAAATATGGACATTTGGGGAGAAAAATACTGAGCATCACTCAAGTCTACTCGGTTGTAAGGAGGGAAGTTCGCAGGAAAAGGTTTGTCTCCCTTTTGGTGGTAAAAAGTTACATTTTTTATTTTGGGTGCCCCAATCTTTACTCTCCTCTTCCTAGTCTATTTTCTCCATCTTTTGTCACTATCAAGATATATTCACTCGGAAAGATTCTAATATGTTCACCCACGTGAATTCATAAAGCTTAATGTGGTAATTTTATCTGCTAGCAGAAGCTCATGTCTGGAGCCAAAGACATTTAAGTAGAGAAACCACTAGTGTGTGTGCGCGCAGGTGCGTGAGTGTGCTCGCGCGCGCACGCACACACACACACATACACACACACACACTCACACACTCACACACTCAGTACTGGCCAGATTTCCATCATTGTGACAAATAACTGAGATAAAGCACTTACAAGGAGAAAAGACTTGTAAGTCTCTTGTTTTGTTTCACAGTTTCAGAGATTTTAGCCTGTGACAGTTTGGCCTTGGCTTTGGGCCTGTGGCAAGGCCAAACATCAAAGTGGGGAGTATATGGCAGAGGAAACTACTCATCTCACTAGGAAGCAAAAGAAATAGAAAGGGGGACTCAGGTGCTAACATCTCCTTCAAGAGCATCCCTCTGTGATCTAACTTCTTTCCAGTAGGCCCTGCTTCCTAAAGGGTTCCGTTATCTCCCTATAACATCATCCTGAGGGTCAAACCTTGAGGATATGGGCCTTTGGGAGACACTTAAGATTCAATGCAAACTACTATATATGTATATGTATATATACATATGTGTATAGTCTATATATATATATGGAACATATATGGAATAGATATATATCATATATATATACTTCACTACACTGAGTACAGGGCTACACATAGTGATTATTCAACAAGTATTGGTTGCAAGTTGGTCTAGAAAAACACTATTCATATCATCAAACTCTGGAAACAACCCAAATATCAATGTTGGGGGAACCAATGAAGAATCATCCATAGGAAGAAATATTACATAGCTATAAAATATTTAGAAAGCCTTTTAATGGCTCCATGGAAATTCTTATAATGAAATATTCGAGAAAATCAGCAGGCTGCAAACTGCTACTATAAAGTGTCGATTATAAAAATCATATGCATATACAGAGTACTTTGAAAATCTGTGGGTATCTGTGGAATCCGTGGGATTTGGGGTTGATTTTAGTGTCACCTTTCTACTTTACAGTATTTTTCAGTTGTTTATAATTGGTGTAAGGTAAACATTACAAAAGTAAACATGAAAGATTGGGTCTAGGGAGACTGCACCCTGTAGGGGTTCCCTGAAATCCCGGTGTTTGAGAGAGTATGCAAGGAGGAGGGGTGAGGATTGACAGAGAGTGTTTGGTGTCAGCCAGCCAGCGGGAGATTCATTTCTAAAATGTGCTACAATGGTAGGAACCATGAGCTTTAAATAAAATGGCAGTGCTTGGTAGTGTTACTGTCTTACTTTGCTGGAGGTTTCATTGTACCAGGTTAACTGCAACCCCACATCTAGAACACCTTCACTCCCTTCCTTTTGCGTTCATGCTTTTTTGGGGGGGGTACTGGAAATCGAACTCAGGACCTTGTGCTTGCCATGCACGCGCTGTGCCCCTGAGCTATATTACAGCCCATGTTCATGTGTTCTTCAGGGACTGAGCCACGTTTATTTTTACCCTGTTCTCCATCCCCTTCTTTTTAAAACCCAGCTGCGAGATTAGTCGAAGCCATTGTGTTGGTATCTCAGGAATATTCTACGTTAATATCCTTAAGAAGTGACTGACATTATGTCATTTTGGTGGAAAATGTTAATATTGTTCCTATGTCACAATGCCTATATAAAAGACTTGGCCTTTTAAAAAAGAGGGCACAGATTTCAGCATTTATTAACAAGGAAATATTTTATTCCAGTTATTTCAGGAATTTCTTTCTAAACATTTGCACGTTCTTCTAACTTAAGTAGCTTCCCACCGCCTTCCCTGGGGACCTGCTGTCTGGTGTTCGTATATGGACTCTGTGGTCGTGCAAACTTCATAACCAGGAGAAAACAAACAGACAGACAGACAGACAGACAGACAAAACCAGCAACAGCAAGCCCCACCCCTCTCCAAATTTCTAATTTTTTGCACTTAGAAAATGAAATCCTAGAGTGTCCTTTTAGACACAAAAATCTTAGGGTCTGAATGCAAGGATTCCACAGCTTTGAGAACCTAAACAATCTAAGGCTTTGTTTTTGTTCTCTACTAGTTATTAAAATATCCAAAGTCTTGAGTAAGGAGGTCTGGATGGCAGGAGGCGGCTGGGAGGCTGGAGCGAGAAGTGTGAAAAGATGAAATCCCTGCTCTGCCTAGATTTCCAGGGAAAGAACCCTGCTCCCTCAGCAGCTCCAGGCCGCATTTTGCAGGCGCCCGCATCTGCCTCCCCTGTCTCTTACCTCCTTGATGTTCGGCACTATTTGTGGCCGGCGTGGTGGAAGGACACAGTGAGGTTCTCACCCCCGTCCCCCGCTCCCATCCCCAGTTCCATCAAAGCGAACCCGGGCCAGCGCAAGGATCTCTGAGTTGCGAGTGTGCTGAGGCTGGGACTGTCACTCATTCTCCGATCAGCGCGTGAACGCAGCTCGGCAGCCGCTGGCAGGAAACAATTCTGCAAAAATAATCATACTCAGCCTGGCAATTGTCTGCCCCCAGGTCTGTCGCTCTGCCGCCGTCTACACTCGCTGCAAAAAGGGGCACAGAATTTACCGCGGCAAGAACATCCCTCCCAGACAGCAGATTACAATGCTGCAAACTAAGGACCTCATCTGGACTTTGTTTTTCCTGGGAACCGCAGGTATCTTTCTTTTGCTTTTTAATTCTACATCTGATTTGCTAATTGTCCCATTTTCCCGTCCTCTCCAGAGGAACACTGCTATTTGGGGTAGTTTTCTGTGGAAATCGAAGACTGGTAATTTCCGCTGAGCTGCGAAAGAAGCGGGTCGCCCTTACTGCCCAGCCGAACCCCGTGCCCTCCCGGGCTGCACTGGACCGGGGCTGTCTCCCCCGCCGCCAGCGCCCCGCGCCTCGCCAGCGCGCCCGCCCTTCCCACTTTGTGTGCGGGCAGCGATGAGAACCAGGGATTGGCTCCTGGGGACCTGGGCGGTGGGCATCGCTCCTACTCCGAGGGCAGGCGATGTCGGGCGATGTGGTGCCACCGCTCGGGCTCGCCTACCGCGGGGTAGGGGCTTGACAGCCTCGGCTACGGCCAGGGGGAACAATAAGGCCAGGCAGCCGCCCCATCCTCATTTCCCCGGGTGTCATAAACTGAGGCTCGCGCAGCTTCGCTAACCCACCCCCTCACTCCCGCCGCCGCCCCGGGCTGAATAACGGTTTGCAAAATGGGGCGAAATGGGCAGAATCGCAGGGCTGTGTGGCCGTTGTTGCACCCCCGTCCATATGACGTTAGTTTTTCATTTGCCAGATTGCTGGCTAGTTGCAAAGCCTGCCCTCGGCCCGGAGCAAGGAGGGATGGGAGGGTCGAGCGCCGCGTTTTGACAGGAGGAAGTGCGGAGGGGCGGAGGGGCGGAGGGCGAGGAGGGCGTGATCGGGGCTGCCGGGTGTGTGCGCGCGTATGTGCGCGCGTGTGCCTTTACACGCACCGCGAGCTCCGTATTGCACGGTGCCAGCAAAGAATGGCAGGTAGCCGCCCCGAAACACCTCGCCCGTCTCCTTTCTTTGGGCGAGGTTCCAGATCCTGGCAAAGTGCGAACAATAGGGAGCTAGAAGAAGACAGTGGGGATGCTGCCGCGGCCGGCGGGGGCTGCGCCGCCGCCCAGGGGACCTCGGCGGGCGGGCAGCCGCGGGAGGGTGGCGCTTTGCATTTGGGCTATTTCCATCTCGGCCTCCCTGGAAAATTCTTCTGTGCCTGCCCACCCTCTCTTCCAGCTGCTCCCCCACTCCACCCAAGGATTTGCGCTCGGGTGCTGTCGGACGGGCGGGGGGAAGAATAGAAACGGGCCGCCGAGAGCTGGGTGGGTCGGGCTGACACTCGGGCGTGTGCTGGGAAGCGACGAGAGGAGCGCTGAGCGTCGCCAGCCGCCGACGTACCTGCCGCGGGCAGCCGGGCCGGGGCGGGCAGCGCGCAGGGCGGGCCGGGGAGCACCCAGTGCGTCCCCTCCGCCTCCAGCCGGCTCGGTCCCTCCCGGGGCGACCAATCAGAGCGAGGCTGACTGGGCGGGAAGCCGCGAGAGGCTTTTATTGCGGCGCGGGTGGCCGCCCGAGCTGCCTGCCAGGACCGTCCCCTGGCGTTCCAGCCTAACGGTCTCGCTCGACCCCGCCGGGAGCGACCCCGCCCCGAGGCCGCCCCCGCCTGCCCAGCGGCCTCCGAGCCAATGAGAGGGAGCCGAGGTGCTGCCCCCGGGCGTCTCTCCGTCCGGCCTGCCCGTGCTGGCCCACTCGCACCTCTCCCGCGCCGCACGGAGCATCCCCGCGCCCCCTCCGCGCGCGCGCTGTCGCCGCCGTGTCCCGGCCGGCGTGCGTCGCCTGGGAGGGCGCCTCCCGGAGCGGCCCCGCGTGGCCGCCGGGCGCACGGGCGCGCGTGCGCTGACCCGCCGGGCCTCAGGCCCGGGAGATGCTGGGGGTGGGCGGGGTGAGACCTTGTCCGGGCTCGGGGGCTGGACTCCTACCACCCCCTACCCCCTGACCGGGGCAGCCCAGGTCATGCCCTTCTCTGTGCTGTCCGCGAGTGTCCGAGGTGCGACCTTTCCCTAGAGGGGGTGTGTTTGTGACAACTGCTCGGCTGGGAGCAAGACGGTGGAGACCTGATCTCCGGTGCTGTCTTTGGGAACCGGGAGATCGCTTGGCCGCCTTCTCCCACTTCTAATGGGTGTAACCCTCCGAGTCTGCATCCCAGGATTTGCAGACAGGTACAGGCCTAGGGAATCCCACATGGGATGTTCCTGGGTACTCAGGCCAGAATGGCTTTCTGGCCAGTGTTCCCTGGAGTGAGAGCCCCAAGAACGGAGAGGATGGGGAGAAAGAATATGAAATACAACCAGGTTGCTTCACAAAAGAATTGAATGGTTTTACAAAGAAAAATAATTTTCCTTCAATGTATTGTTTTTAACATGGTTAAAAAAAATCCAGAGAAGTCAGTTCAAAGGGTCAGAATGAAAACAAAAAACAATATCACACACACACACACACACACACACACACCCTTTTTTTCTCTTGCTGTTTTCTGTGGGAGCAGCAGCTCAAATGTTGCAGTACCCCTAGAGACAGTGGTGATTTCTTTTCTGTGCTTTATTTGGTGGATATGAAAATTTAAATATAAAGTGTGTTAACCTTAATGTATGAAATAAGCCAAGTGACCTCCCCTCTGATTTTGGTGTCTTAGGCTCTTTAGAAACAAAATGAAAGGTTTTAGAGCTGCATAGTATGTTGGAGCAGCATTTTTTGGATGCTGTGTGGAAAATTTGTTTGCTTGAAGGATTTGGCATGGTGAAGTCACATGTTTACTTGATAATTTCACGGTCCTCTGCCAGTTGAAGTTGCAAGAATCAAGGGATGGATAGAACTGGTTTTCTAGCAAGATAATATCAGTTTAAGAACAAAGAATGCCTTTGCTATTTTATGAAAGGTAATGTACACATGAGGTGTATTTAATACCACTCCTAAATGATTTAAGATTCCTTTCAGTGAGGTTCCTGTGAGCACAATTACAATGAGCTATATTTTTCCTTTGATTTTAAAAAGGTGAAAGATTTATATAATCTGAAGAGAAACCAGAGTATTTTCCTTTGATTTTAATTTTAAAATGGGAAATGTGACCCTGACAAAATTGAGTATAACAAAGCCATATTTAAGAATATGGATAGCTTTTAACAATTCTATCCAAAACCCCAAAAGACAATTTTTGTTTCAGTAAGTATTAGCATATTTAAAATACTGAAATTAACTTGGAGTTCATGTAAAACTTAACAGTTAAAAACAAATAGACATGTGGAAATGTGCCTGTCATTTTTATAATTTTTGAGTTTTTGTTACCACTAAAGATGGCCTAAAGGTCTACAGCCTAACTTTTCATTAATCTAAAATTTGCCAAGTTCTCTCTCCCTCCAGTGACTGAATCTGATGACTTCTTTCCAGAGACATTTGTTTTCACTTTTAAATAATGCTAGAATAGAACATCTCCCTTCGCACTAGAGAAATTTCCTTCAAGTCTTCTTATGTCTACTGATTAAGCTGAGCTTGTTAATTGGTGAGTGGTTCCTTGAAAGTTCAAGAAGTAAGGCAGCAGTTGTTCCCAAGCCCCACCCCCACAAGACCATATAAAAATCATGGTGTGGATGTATTGTTCGTAAGAGATATGGTTGTTTACTCCAGGCAGCAAGCAGAGGGATAAGTCCATTACACAGAGCACCCAAATTTGAAGAATTTGATAGTGCTTCTTTTCAGAATACATTTATCAGTAACTGAATTCTTTAGGTGATATGTAATTTCTTATAAGTAATCTATGCATATTTTTGTCATGGGGCACAGTGTTTTCATTACCTATCAAAAGGCAGGAGATTTTTTTTTATTTGAAAACTAATCGGTAGATGTGACATATCCTTTTAAATTACAGACAGCATTTTGTAAACTTCACAGCGCTTGAAATATGGGCTTTGGGATTTCTGGTGTAACCACTTAATTTTTTAAGACGCTGAAGCCTCTATGTAGTATAAGTTTGATGAATTCCCCATATTTACGTTGTCAGTGTTAAAGAACTGTGGCCGCTCTCCAGACTGAAAGTGGCTTCAGTGCTACTGGCAGACCTCCAAGGATATTTTACAGTCCTTCCTGACTTCTTGCAAAATGAATGATTGACTACCTGTTGCTAAAGAACAGTTTCAACTTCCCTGACAATCTTGGGTCTGTAGTGATGGAGACCAGAACCAATTGGCAGGGAGGGGAGGGCAGGACCGCACCTGTCCCCGTCTGTCTACTAAAAACAATTGTCGCCTGGGAGGAGACAAAGACATTTTTAAAAGTCCCCTTCTCCTGTATTATGGAAGTGTTGAGTGTTTGAGCATACAAATGTTTTATGGTATCAGGATAAGTATTGCATTGTATATTCCATAAGTGAACATGCCTCAGTTTAATATTTTAACAAATATATAGACTAAGGGATGTCTGGACCTTTAAGAGAAATGGCTGGATATTACAAATAGCGTTTTACTAATTTTAAAACTGGGTAACAGATTAAATAAATGTGAAAGCATTAATCCTCTAGCTGTATAAAATATTGGTCGTTGGAGCCTTGAATCAAAAAGACTTAAATTAAGATACCTTTGATTAAAAAAGAGGAATTCTGAGTAAAACTCACAAGAGCATTGTGTGTTTCTAAATCTACTCAAAAAGTATCTGGACAAAGATCATGAGGATTAGATTTCTATAAGGTCCAGAGTTTTTAATTTTAAAAATATTTTCATAAACCTAAATTCATTAGTACAGTACGTATGCTGGCTGCTATAGGATAGCAGAATATAGAAGTAAGTCTGGAGGTTATAGTCATGTCAGCTTTGGCTCTTCTTGTCATTAACTGCTGCGACCAAACCTTGAAGCCGTTTACTGATGTAAAGTGATGTAAATTATTTGGCGTTGGCAGTGGTGCCATTATGTCCTTTCATTTCATGTTGTTGAAATACTGTCTCAGCTGCAGATGCTCATTCGGAACACTGCCTTTTACTGTTGTCCTGGGTGCCAAATGGCGCCTTCCCCACTGTTTCAGGACGTTATACTCAGCGCTCTGAGGCCATGTCTACATGTGGCCACTGAGTCAGCTGGAGTTCAGCCGGGTCGACACTCCTTGGCCCTTCCTACAATATTAATATAGCTTCTGAGCAATCAGACATGTAAAGAGGACCGCACCAAAGGATCTGTCTTGTATACATGTGTTTTTTTAAAACTAGCTTTTAGCGAACCTGTCATACATTCTGGACTTTCCAAATATGTGTAATGTTTTCCTGAATTCAAAGATAGCACGACTGATGACCTGTATTCAGCTAAATACTCTCTCAGTGAATGCGTCTTGATTTGTAGCTGCAAATACTGGCAACATCTGGGATCCTCCTTTCTATTTTATGGTATTGCTGAGATAATGTGTAAAAAAAGCCTTTTGTTGCATATTGTTCTCTTCTTTTGGTTTCTGATTACCTCATCCTTCGGGAGTATTCATTGTCATGTCACACTGTTTGAGATTGTGTTACATTAGGCCTTCTCTGAAATAGTTGATCAAATATGTTTATGGAGTGCCAGCTTCTAATCATCAGCTCTGTGGGGAGTTACAAAGGAGGAGATGACATAATTTCTTCTGTCAAGGAGCCCTGGGAGTAGTGGAGCATGGAGATTAAGAAGGATCTAACCCTGGGGTGAAGCCCTAGCCGTATTCCTTACTGACTGTCTCATCTTGGACAAGTTATGTACTTCAAGTTGGGGAGAAGCAGTGATGCCTACTTTGTAGAGTTTATGTGACAGTTTTAGAGATCACAAGACTTCAAGGCGTGCAATGTTTAATTAAATGAGGAAGAAGGATGTATAAGGATTCAGAAAAAAATAATTACTTAGACTTAGTGCTCTCTTTTTAGAGGGATTTATAAAAGGATATTATGAGAATCTGAACTTCTCATTGATTAGAACCAGACCTAAGAAACTGGTTGCTAAATGTATGTATACCATTGTGCTGGTAGTGAATGCTTCAGAAGGAAAAATGGTTTGCTTATAAGGTTGAAAGCTATTAGTACAAGGGTGCATTGAGGTTTAATGGATCCTGGCGGGCATACAATTTTCAGGAATCTCTTTAAGGAACATACAAAACTCTCTTGCTTTGGCAAAAAGTTTTTAAAAATCACATAACCAGGAGAGCACTTTGGAAGGCCCCATCCCCTGTGCCCTGGAAGGAACCCTTACAGTTGCTGAGCCTTGAAACATCCCACTCTGCTTTTGCAACTCTCCTGTGGTCTGCTTGGATCCACTTGATCCAGAATATAGGCTAATTGCTCCGGTTTGCTAAACGTGGACTTGGCAACAGTTATTTCTATGGTGTTTCGAGGGCTAGAATAAAGGATCAAAATCAAGTGTTATTTTTGAGAAAAATGAGCTATTTGACATTCATTTTCCAGAACAGTCTTAAGTGAGATCTGAGGTGTTCTGCTATTTGTCCCTGCTGATATTTTTGTAAATCACTAACTAGAATAACGTAGAATAATTGCTATTATTATTGAAATGAGTCAGACATAAGTGTCCTTCTCTAGGAGCAGGAAGTAGTTTTGCCAGCCAAAGGCATAAAGTATTTGACAGGAGAATGAAAATTTTGTTTTAGGCAGCTAAGAGCAGATAAACAGGTTATATAATACCATTAATTACATCTTAATGACCACTGTTATGGTTCACAGAGCTATGATATCATTTAATTTCACATCACTTACTCAGTAAACATTTAGTTGCACTTGCCCTGTGCCAGGTACTGAGTATATGCTGGTCACTAAGAATACTATGTCCCTGTTTCCATGAAGTCCCTAGTCTGGTACTATACAGGAATACAGTCATTAAGAAAGCAATGCCCACACATTCATAATGATATATTTAGTTTAAAACTAAGGAAGGGAAGAGGGTACCTTGACAGTTTGTTAGGGTGAAATCCACTTTCCACAAGGGGATTGGGGAGAGGAGGAAGAAACATTTAAACAACTGTCAAATATGAAGGAAAGATGATATCCTTACTTTTAAGTGATTTACTATTAGGTTCAACATTAAATTACAACAAACATTCCTGATTTTCTTAACTCAAGAAACCTTGCATAAATGTTCAATGAACCTTTATCTTGAGAAGGTCATTTAGCTTCAATAATTGTGCCAGGTTTCAGGTTATATAGTCCAGGAAGATATGTCCCTGTCTCCAGAGACATACTGTAACTACAAATGGAGGCAGGGCTTAAACACTGCGGGATCACAAGAAAGGAAGCAATTAATTCTTTGTGGGATTCCCTTGAGCTGGCCTTTGGAGATGAGTTTGATTTTACAAGACAGCAGGTTAGAAGGGTGATTCAGCCAGAGCAGGTACCCTGAGCAGAATACATCTATTCAGGCTTGAGGAACAGGGTCAGAGTACCTGAGGAGGAATGGTCAGAGATAGGGAGAAACTGCACTGTTAAGGCCAGATTGGATAGATCTTGGAGTGGAAACTGAGGCTGAGAAAAGTGAAGTGATTTAAGCAGGTGATCTGGCACCATGGCTTATATTCGGTGGCTATATCTAGCATTGAAAGATGTGCCTCCAAAAATGGGCTGCTGTGCCTTCTGCACTGACTGGAGTCTGACCAAAGTGGGGAGAGAACATCTTACGGGAGGAATGATACTCAGATCTTTGAAATCTCAGGTCTGGACTCGCCATGCTGATATTTTTCAGGTTATTTTCTGAACCTGTTTTCCATCTGTAAGATAGGGTTCATGACACCCTTCTCCATGGGCTTTTGGTCAATTTAAATAAAATCACATGAGAAACAGATAAACTATTGGCACTTAATAGGTACTCATAAATAATTCATTTGCAATCTTAGCACGCTGGAAGGCTGAAGCAGAACGATTGCAAGTTCAAACCCAGCCTGGACAACTTAGCAAGACCTTGTCTCAATATAAGGAACTAAAAATTAAAAAGAAAAAAATGCCAGAGTTGTATCTCAGTGTGAAGCCCCTGGGTTTAGTCCCTCAGTCCTGGAAAAAAAAGTTCATCTTAAACGAGATTTTAAAAAAATATATTTGTTAAAAGATGCCCTGGGAATATGATTCCCATATTCTGAATGCTCAGCTAGAGGCTGAGAGAGAAAACAAAAGAAATTTAAAAACACTATAGTAGCCCTGAAGAAGTTTTCGTGTGGTTGAGGAGAAAGCTTCTCCCCAACAAGTAAGACATCTCCTGGTCCCCTCCCCGCAAAAAGAAAGAAAATCATGAAAGTTGGTATATGAATAAGAATTTAAACGAAGTGGTCAGGCAGGAATTTAGAGATTATCTTGGCAGCAATCACTTTGGTTGGATTTAATATCTCAATAAAGCATGGAAGAATATGTGTTTGATTTAGACCTGCAGAGACTTGGGGTACATAGTACCAAGAGGATCTGTTTTCCCACAGGAGTTGGGCCTAGCTAAAGAATTACTTCTGAGTAGCAGTTAAACACTGGGTTTTGGAGTAGCTCATATTAAAATTTTAAATCTTAGGAGAGGGGTGCTGTTAGAGACATTAGGAAATCATGTTTAAAAACATTTAAGAGGGTAGTCAGTAATGGCAGCTGAGCATGTGGCTGAGCAGGCTGTTTTTGAGACTAGCTGTGAGTTAGCAGAGAGGTAAGCAGAGGCAATAGGTAGAGATCATTGTGTACTTAATGGGCATTTTGGTATAATGTAGGATGCACTGTAGTAGCTGGACAGAATATAGGGCAAATGAAAGGATTTTTTTGCTGTATGAAAGATCAAGTAGATGATGGAGACTTAGAGGCTGGGAGAAGGGAAGCCAGTTAAAGCTGGCTTAGCTGCCAGAGAGGTCCTAGGAGAGTACCTTGCTGTATGTAGTAGGAAGACTGGTATGTGAAAAAGGATACTCTTGGGCTTGAGATTCAAAAGATCTGGGTTTAAGATTTGGCTCTACTTCTAACTAAGGGGATTTATATATTACTTACCCTCTTTGAACTGTACTGTCCTTATTTGAAAAGGAGAAAAAGATAAGAGAATATATGTGAAGTGCATTGCAAATGAAAATACTGTACAATTGTACCCTTATTAATAGACATGTAGCTGAAGAGCTTTAGAGAAATCAAATTTTGTGTACCAGAAGGGCTTGTCAGAAAGAAAAACGTGACATATTTTATAAAGCAGAAAGGTTGGAAATAGACACTTCTGATGGCTGAGGGTAAGAATAAAATGGACGCAGCTGAGATGTTAGAGCTGACAGACAACCAGTGCGGGTAGATGGCGGATCCAAAATGGAAGATGCGTGCAAGAGAAAGACTGGATAAGTTGTACACTCAGCGGAATAAGCTACTCATGGTGCTGTCTGTATGATGCGCAAATGAAGAGACATGTTAACTTATAGAGAGTTTGGACACGTTAATGTCTTAATTTATAGTTCAGCATTCTCCAAACTCTGGCTGATAAATTGATTTAGTTGGACTCTGTATACATTAGAAAAGAAAAAAAAGAAAGGAAGTAAAAAGAAAGAAGGAAGAAGGCACGGAGTGAGGAACAGAATGGAAAGGAGAGTGATTTTATACAGTAAAGGTAAATATGTTTGAAGAGTCTCGTTTCAGTCTGTGTGTGTGTATGCAATATGTCACCTAGTCCTGATCGCCTTCTGTGACTTAAATCAAAAGAGTTTGACAGCTGCTAGAAGGAAGAATATAGGACTGCAGAGAGGGTGAGACCATCGGCAGTAGACCAAGTATTCAAGGGCACGGAAAGTTTCAAGGGAGGAAATAAGTGATGGAAAAGCACTTATTTAGCAGTTAAGCAGTCTGTTAGCTGCCTGCAGGTATAAACAAACAAACAAGAAAAGAAGATGAAATTCTTTATATATATACATATATATATATGTATGTATATATGTAATTTCACTTTTTATTTTAAAGAGAAAATAGAACAAAATTTCAAAACAAGATAGTAGGACGGTAGCAATGTTTAACGCATTGCATATTGTTGTCTTTAGGTTAGCTACTCAGAGTACAAGAAATGAGCATTTAATTGTCCAAACAGTATTAGCACAAACCTTTCTTTTCAATGAGCTAAGACAAATTAGTATTATAACCATCTTCACTATCTCTCAGGTGTGTGTATATATATATATATATATATATATATATATATAATATTTTTTTTTCTTTTCCCTTTAGAAGACGAAATTCTAACTTCCAAATATAACCCTAGAGAGGAAATGAAAAGATAGCCAGGAACCCCAGATGGCATCTAGGGCACAGGATGATTTCAGATGTCACCGGCAGTGTGAAGACTGCCGGGGAGCAAGAGGTGCCTGGAGAACTCTGGCCAGTGGAAGTCCGAGCTGAAACTTGAAGGGAGGTTTTAACTCTGTAGAAGATAAGGGTGTACGAAACAGACACGCATGATGGGTGTTGGGAGGGAACTGGAGGAAGCCCAGCCAAGAAGACCAAGGAAAGGCTCAGCGGTGGCAGTAGTCTGTAGTTTTGTATTCTTTCAATAAAGAGAAGCATCATAAACTACAACCAGTACCTTGTGGGTAATTTTTCATACCCAGAAGTATTTATGCTTTAATAATTGTGTAGCATCCAGAATGCTATGTTGCCTTCTATTAGAAAGTAACATTGAGCAAACAGAGGGAACCAGGGCTTAGTGGTTTGAACACTGAGGTTAGAAAACTGTACTAATGTTAAATGAAAAAAAAAAAAAGCTGGGAATAAATACTCTACGTAGGTATAATACCAATTTTGTTAAAAAACACTGCTTTCACTTCAGTCCATCATCAAGTCTGGAAGACAGTAGATTACACTTGATGTTGCCTGAGATTCCTATAATGAGAACACACTGCTTTATGCTTAGTTGTAAAACAGTGCAGTGAAAAGAGGATAGCGGGGGTTTCCTGGATAAGAGCGTCAGGAAGGTGAACATCAAGCAGAAACTAGATTTGCTTCTGAGGAGCACGGTCGCTGGACAGTGATTCCTACTCAGCTCGGAAGTTCAGGGTCTTTGGAGTTGAAGGCCGAGGAAGAGCTGATATCCATGACAGTCCATGACAAGACAGACGCCAGGGGTGCTCCGCAGGGTGAAGGCTTCAGCTGAGGGCTCATGCAGGTGGGGCCAGCGGATGGAAAAGTGATGAAAACCTTTTCAAAGGATGACAGTGCAAATCTGCGTGTGAGGGAATTAACGAAGCCAAGGACCCCCCACACACACACCCAGCGACTATGTTTACCATGAGGGAAGGTAATTTTTAAATACAGTTTTGTTTTCTTGCATCAGTGGCCATAATATTCATATATTTAAAGAATCTTTGTATGTAGCAGTCTTTTCACGCTTATTGTGCTTGTCCCAGATTGACTGTATTACTTTTACCAGATGATAAAAGAGTGGACGCGGTTGAGACTGGCTGCTTTTTAAAATGTTCTTTTACTCATATTTCATTTGCGAGAGCCTAGTTTGTTTACAGGAGATGTCGCCAATCACCAGTTCAATTGAAACTGCTCTATGAGAATTTGATTTAAGGTTCAATCCAGCTGCTTTAAAGATATGTTATAATGGGCATGAGAAGATGGTCTGACGTAGGCTTTTGGATTTGGGTTGATAATTATCTTTATTAAAGTATTTTTTTGGTGTTATTGACATAGTGTATAATGTCAGCATTGTCCCATAGGCTTTTGGTATTAAGCCTGCGTTTTGAACCATCATTCCTTTGCTTTCCATGGCATTGAGCCAGTTACTTAATCTCTCCAGTGCTGAGATTATTTATCTGTGAAACAAAGCTAATGATACCCACCTAATAGTGTTATTAGAGGGACAAAGTGAGGTGATTTATACAACTGTTTGGAACATAGCTCAGTAATTTTTCCCACTTCCTTTCTTTTTGCTAAAGTTCACAGCAAAAGCATATACAATTAGTGTTAGATTTAAGTATTGATTATAATTGGAATCACATTTTCCTCATCTTCAGAGAGTTCAGAATCGTCATGGGTGACTATTGAGTTAGAAATGCTGTCGATGATTGTTTAGTTGTTTTATCTCTTGGGAAGGCAAAGTCTAGCAAATATTGACTGTGAGAATTTCAAAAATTGTAGAATTTTCAAAATCAAATTATTTTATATAGATTATGCTTTCTATTTACATAGGCTTAATATAAAGCTTGTCCATTTTCCATATTGGTGGAACCATAAAATTAGGTTATTTAAAGAATGGTGAGGGCTAAAGATCTGTTATGGTTGATACACTGTGTCAACTGGGAGAGTCGGAGGTTGGCTGAGTGACTCAGCAGGAAGCCAGGGTGCTTACTTTGTACACATCCGGAGCCTGTGGAAGAGGAGGGCCTGGAGATTATGTGAGCGCTACATGCCCCTGGGTGGGGGGAGCATGTTTACAAGGTAAGGGAGAAAAAGACTGCTGTTTGCCATCCCTCCCTTTTTGCCCTTGTTTTTGCTGTGTACCGCCGCCGTGAACTGTTGCCCTGTGCCATGTGCCACTCTGCCTCAGAACCAGCCAGGTATGGACTGAAACCTCCACAAACTGTAAGCTAAACAGACCTTTCCTTCCTTCATTTTGGGTGTTGGGTATTTTGTCTCAGCAATGAGAGAAAAGTAACCAAGACAAGATCATAATGGAGATCTTTATTTCTTTAATGGAGATCGTAATACACTGATCTAGACGTCATTGTCTGATAAGCTTAATTCTTTAGTGGACTATAAAGGATGAAGGAGTTAGGGAAAGGAGCCTCTAAACAGCCAAAATATCTCAGAGTCCACGCATTTAATTATATGCAGTTGATCCACAGGGAAGCCTTTAGGTTGTTATTCAGAATCTGTCCTTGCTTAATTTCCTGGCTTCTACCACACTTATAAGGGCTCTTAGATAGGGATTAGAATCAAGGAAATCTAGCCGCTATGAACAGATATACAGCAAGTGAAAAGATGTAGACACTTGAATAAATAAAGGGTGGACATGGGTCCAATTTTAGTCTTCAGCATGTGGAAAGACAGTTTTTCCAGCACCATTTATTAAAGAGGTTATCTTTCTTGAGTGAACGTGTTTGGCCCTTTGTCAAAGATTAGGTGGCTGAGTGTGTTTGTGGTTGTGTATGCATCTTCTAGTCTGTTTCGTTGATCCTCAGGTCTGTTTTTTTTTCCCCCAGTATTGTACTGATTTTATCACAGTAGCTTTGTAGTATATAATTTCAAGTCAAGGATTGTGATGTCTCTTGCCTTGCCTTTGTTGCCCAGGATTGCTTTTGCTATTCTGGCTATCTTTTGGTTCCAGATGAATTTTAGGAATGTTTTCTCTAGATCTGTGAGGTATATTAATGACCTTTTAATCAGGATTACATTGAATCTGTACAACAATTTTGGAAGCATGGCCATTTTCACAATGTTGGTTCTTCCTATCCATGAGCAAGGAATATCTTTCCATTTTTTGAAAGCTTCTTCGATCTCTTTTTTCAGAGTACTATAATTTTCACTGTATAAATCTTTTACTTCCTTTGTTAGGTTGATTCCTATGTATTTCATTTTTTTGTATGCTATTGTGAAAGGTGTGGTTTCTCTAATTTCTCTTTCAGTGTGTTTGTTTTTTGTGTACGAGAATGCTATTGATTTTCGAGTGTTGACTTTGTATCCAGTTATTCTACTGAATTTGGTAATTAAATCTACAAGATTTTTTGTGGAGTTTTTGGGGTCTTCTATGAAGAGTATCATGTCATCTGTGAAAAATGATAATTTTGCTTCTTCTTTTCCTATCTTTATTCTTATTTCTCTCTCTTGTCTAATTTAATTGCTGTGGGTAATGTTTCCAGAGCTACATTGAATAGGAGTGGTGACAGTGGAAATCTTTGTCTTGTTCCTGACTTTAAAGTGAAAGCTTTCAGTTTTTGTCCATTTCATATGATGTTGGTCATTGGATTTTCATAGATGGCTTTTTATCAGATTGAGTAAAGACCATCTATTCCTATTTTCTATAGAGTTTTTATCATGAATGGGTGTTGGACTTTGTCAAAAGCTTTTTCTTCATCTATTGAGATGATTATGTGATTTTTGTCTTTGTCTCTGTTGATGTGGTACATAGAAACACTAAATTTACTGGAGGAGAAAATAGGCAGAAACCTTGAAGACATAGGGTAAGCAGAAAGTTCATGAACACAAATCAAAAACTGCACAGGAAATATTTCAGAGTCAACAACTGGGGTCTCATCTTATTGCAAAGTTTTTGCATATCAAAAGAAATCACCAGCACAGTAAAAGGAAAACCCACTAACTGGGACAAAATTTTAGCTGACTATCCCTCAAAAGACTTCTATCTAGAATATATAAAGAATTAAAAAAAAAAACAGACCCCCAAAATTCAAGGATCCAATCCAAAAATGAGCATCAGAGATGAATACATACTTCTCAGATGAAATGCAAATGGCAAACAAGTATATAAAAAAGTGTTCAACATCACTGGTCATTTGAGAAATGCAAATTGAAATAACACTGAGATTCCATCTCACCTCAGAAAGAATGGCCAGTATCAAGAAGTCAACCAGTGACAAATACTGGAGGGATGTTGTGGAAAAAGGAATCCTCTTCCACTGTTGATGAGAGTGTAGGCTGGTACAATCACTATGGAAATAAGTATAGAGATTCCTCAATAAACTAGGATTAGAGGTCCCATTCAACCCAGCTATTCCCCTTCTGGGTATTTCTCCAGAAAAATTGAAAGTAGCATACCACAGTGATACATGTGCACCCATGTTTATAGCAGCACAATTTCTACTAGATAAATCCTGGAAAGAACCCAAATGCCCATCAGCTGAGGAATGGATAAAAAATGTGGTATGTTTATACAATGGGGTATTGCTCAGCTATAAAATGATAAACTTGAGGCCTTTACAGGAAAATGGATGCAACTAGAGACCGTACTCATAAATGAAATAAACCAGACCTGCATGTGTAAACATCATATTGTGCTGGTAGTGTAATAACCTGAAAAAGTAAATAAAACCTGAAAGGTACAGTAGATATTGTGAAAGAGAAAGATGTTGTTCAAAGGGAAGGAACAACTGGTATGAGGGAAAGGAGAAAAGAAAGAAAGAAGGGAAAATATATATGGATATACAAGAATAGCTGGCATAATTGTGCTGTTGATGTCTACTGGTTTATTGAAAGGAACAGTTAATGCTTAAATTTTTCTTTTCTTCACCGAATTTTGCATGCTTCTATATGGTAATCTGAACAACTAATTTGAAGACAACAACATGCAATATAACAACCATTGCTGAATTCCTACCATCTTGGTTAGTGAAACTCTGCATAGTTTCTAATTTTTTAAAATTATTTTTATTGTTTTTGTTTGATCAGTCTTGCATTCTTACATCTGGTTACCTGAGCAACTTCATTGAAGGTAACAATATGTAATACTGAAACCCTTGCTAACTTCCTATCACCTTGTTCTGAAATTCTGTATCGTGTTTATTGTTTTTGTGTTGTTTTGTTTTTGTCTGGGTTGTTGTTATTTTGTTTTCTTTCTCTTTAAAATAAAAAAGGTGGGAAAATATAAAAAGTAGACTTAGAATGCAAAGAAAAAAACAAATCAAAACAAAACCTTTTCAGTCTTAGCCATTTAGTATTTCATTAAGAAAAAACAAAACCCTAAAACCCTGTCTGTGTCACACAGTGCCAAGGGGATGACTATGAGAGTGAGGTATAGATAATAGGTGTTCACAATTAAAGCTCATTTGGGAGAACCAATGATAGAACATTTCAAGGAGCAGACAGATGTTACATGGATTCAGCTTCTGAGCACGTGCTCTGCATGTTTACTTGTACGTTATGTACTAACGAGGTATAACTTCAAGGAGTTTCTATACAGTTGGGAAGACAACGCAAACGTATCTAGGTACTGTTGTCGTCACTAACTGCACACTGGAGTGAAAGAAAGATTTAACATTTGTGCTACTCATCTGGGAAATTCACCTGGTATAGTCTAAACCCCGAAGATTTAGTACAAATGCCATTTCACATTTTGTTTTCCCACTGACCTTGTTATGTACAGATCCTCAGCTCGGTTTAAAGTCCACAGCTACTTATTTATCATCAAGGTAGAGTTGGGTCAGCCAGTTTCTCTCTTCTTTGCTAAATTACAATAAGTATACTTAAGATTAAAAATCCTAACAGCTCCATAATTGGAGGTAGTCGCTTGTCATTCCTGCCTTTATTGAATTAATTTTTTATTATTTTGGCAAAGCAATTTCTGCAGTCCCTAAAAACTTATTAAGACTCTTAATAAAAAACACTTATCCTCTCCTCTAACTCTGTTTCCCCCCCTCACCTTTCCCACCTTCTAATTTTCACTGCCCTGAAGCAACTGCTTTGTACTCATTAGCTATTTGTACCCTTTCAGCTCCATGCTTATACTTTACTCACCTTTCAGTTTAAAGTATTGTTTACGGTCTTTTTCCTGTGGGGTCTTCAGCCCTCTTCAATATTGTTCTCTCCCTCATGTTTCCTTTGTATCAGCTGCCCTAATATAACCAGTTTTTGTTAAGACACATTTAATGTTTACATTATTTTGACTGTAAGTTTTTTTTCCAGCTGAACCTTAAGCAGTTCTATGATTTTATTCCTTCTTACGTAATATCCCCTCTTTCATTGAGTTGTAATGGCCTTGGTTTCCTTTATTTTTCTACATATCTATCACCGATTATCTTCTAGTTCACAGAGGGCAATGTAAATATCTTCTTAGTATGTTAAAATATGATTCCTTATCTGTCCTGGGGACTTATATCCCAGACCTTACCATTCTTCTCCAATATAAACTGTTGGTTTTCTAGACTTGCTTAGTTATGTTGCATTTGCCTGTCAACATAGTTGTCTGGATTGGAGATTAGTTTTCCTAAGAATTTTGAAAGTGTTGCTTTGTGTTTTCTAGCTTTCAGTGCTGCAGTTGTGAGGTCCAGTGCTATGGCACTTTTTATTTTGCAGCTGGGAGATTTTAAGATCTTGTCTTACCTGGAGTGTTTTGAGGTTTCTCAATGATGCACTCTCATGTAGGTTTGCTTTCCCTTACTGGGGTAGGTTCTCAGAGCGCCATTTTAGTCTAGAAACCTATGTCCTTCAGTGCTGAGAAGCGTTTGTGTATTATTTATTTACTGTTTTCTATGTTGCTTCCTTTCAGGTTTTCTGCAATTCTTATTTAGAAATTGGACTGATCATTTGATTTTTCTTTATACTTTTCTTCTTACTTTCAGAGTCATTTTCTTAGCCGTTTTCCAATTTTCCTGTTGAATTTTCTATTTTGATAACATTTTTCCGGGACCGGGGATCGAACTCAGGGCCCTAGTGCTCAGCGGCAAGCACTTAGCCCACTGAGCTGTACCTCCAGCCCTTGATAACATTTTAAAAAATTTTCTAAGAGCTCTTTGTGGCTGAATGTCTCTTTTGTAGCTTCTTAGCTTCTTTTTTTCTAGTTCTCTTGTTGTGTTATCTTTTATATTGCTGAGAATTTTAGAAACTCTCCCTTCTAGTATTCTTTTTTTTCCTCTTTAGTTCCTCGTATGTTTTAGTATCTCCTTTCATGCTTTGGATTGCTTGATTTCATGCTTCAAGTGCTAATGCTCCTTGGCTGCTCATCAGTATTTCTGAGGGAGGTGCTGAAAAGCTGTGGAACGCTCTGTGGGGGGGGACTTCACTTTGTAGGGTGATCATGCGGAGACTAGGGCTGTTGGGTGGGGAGTGTCCAGATCCACTCGTTAATCCCTATGTTTACTTTGGGGATGATCAGTTTAAGAGAGGCCTACATTTTGCAGCCTGGAGAACATAAGCATGAGTCTTATTTTTCTGAGTGATTCATGAATACTTTTGCAAATGGCCATGTTCTATACTTATTGGGCAGTAGAATGTTTACTAGAAACATACACTTAATCCAGCATTTATGAACTAACACTTGTGTTCCATGCAGTTGACTGAAGAGTTGGAGGTGAATATATTCAGGCACTTTGTGAACAATGCCTTTTTTTTATTTTTTTTTGGTACCAGGAATCAAACTCGGGACTTTGCTCTTGCCAGGCAGGCACTTATGCTGCTGAGCTGTATCCTCAGCCCTGTGAACAATTCTAGACCACATTCTAAACTGTTTTAGGTTACATTTGCAGTATTTACTCTTGTAGAATGACACCCAGGACAACCTTGAAAAGATAACTAAGAGTTGTTTATTTTCTCAGATTTTTTCCTGTTGTGTATGTTGCTTAAATTTACTCATCCCATGTTTAAAATTGAAATTTTTCATCAAAGAAAATCAACTGTCACAATGAAGCCAAAAAAACAGACATTATGTGATATTCTTTGCAGATAAGAGATTGAAAGTAAGTTGGTTAGCTACACTAGATTACGGTTTGCGGTCATTTTGAACTAAATTGGCTTTGTAATCGGAATTTAAATTACCAATCAGACTCAATTACGGTAACTGGACAAGTTTAAGTTCATTTGCTTCCTCATAAAAATAATAATTATATTGTTTGTACTTCTTCACAGCCAAGTTAGATTCTAAGCATTGTTTATTAGAAGACAGACATTTCACATAGTAATTGACTTAGGGGATTAGGAGTAGTTTTGTATCTAAATAAGAAACCTGTAAAATTACTTATTATTTGATTTTTCCAGAGATGGTTAGAGTAGGTCCTTTTGAAGTCGCTGGGAGGTAAATCACTGCATTACATTGAGCAATATTTTTGCTGTCCTGTGCAATAAAAGAGTATAGCTATCACAAATGAACCTCGGGCAGTTAAATAATTTTATTTAACAATAAAATAGGAAAAAAAAGAAAAGTATAGTTGGAGATATTTTTAAAACATATACATTATACATATGGGTAATTATTTTTACAATTTATGTGTGCATTTCTAAACGCTACACTTTTTGTTTGTGATTAGTTTTACAATGATGTACTTCCAAAATTTTCTCAACAAGAGTTTCAAAATTATGACTTCACTGTTAATTTAGTTTTTATTTTCACCTTTTTTATTTTTTGTAGACTAGCAAATAAATTGGTACTTTTAAAGTAATAAATAAGGAGATTTAGAAAGGAAGAAGACAATTTAAATCTACAATGAATTTAATAGTGTAAATTGTGTATCTCATACTGTCTGGAGAATACAACTGTTTAAGTGACTTGAACTACTTGGACACTAGAACTTCTCAGGGAAAATGTCTAGAATGATTCCCCGATTTCCTTGAAATGCTGCTAATATCTAGAAAATCCTAATGTATGCAGATGTTATTGGTTGGTAAGAGTCACAGGTCCTGGAATCTGGGAATATTGGAAAAAAATGGGTTAGATATGGGCCATATTGGACATATGGACTATTAATTTAAAACATAAAAATAATTGGTGTTGATCAACATACATTTAAAAATATTTTGACTGAAATTCAATTTGAAGTATTTCTCATTCGTATCTTATATCTTAAAACTGCTTTATATAGATTTGAAGAACCTATAAGTTAGATTTTATGATAGGCTTACATTTTGTGCTTTCTTTTTTTGGTACCAGGAATCAAATTTAGGACCTTGCACTTGCCAGGAAGGCACCCGTGCCAGTGAGCTATATCCCCAGCCTTATATTTCTTTCAAAGCTTTGGTAGACATCACCAAGAATAAAATTAAATGCAATTAGAAATGATCTTTAAATGTGCATATTATGTAATGTGTTGTGTGAAGGTTTTATTTTCTTTGTAGTATTGCTTAATTGAACAAATTTTTATTCAATTTTCTTTTAAAACATATTGCACTTAAAAATCATTAGTTTTATAAAAGTACATATAAGTTAGATGGATTACTATTAAAATATAACTTCTTAGGCTTAATTTGGAATTTAGAAAAAATCATTAAAAAATCACAGTTTTTCCAATGTTTGTGCCAGACAGATCATTTCCTGTTTAAAAATGAAGTGCCATTTCTTTAAGCAAATATATTGCTATTGTTCCATACAACTGAGTTTTCTAGATTTGGGGGAAAGTTGATATATTGGATTCAATAATTGAGCATAGATTTAAATATGATACAAAAGGCTTAAAAATCTAAATTATCATTGTTTACAAAATATTGACAAATTAGAGCTAAAGTGCTTGATGTTATTGTATAATCTACTATTTAAAAATAAACAGTGGAAATAATTGTAGAAACCTCTGGGTTTAGAAAAGCTTGTTGGTGGTTCTTCACATCCTACTAAAAAAGCAGGCTGTCTTTGCATATTAATCACTCTGTGAAAGGAAGCTTGCCTTATTTGCATTGTGTATGCACTAAGAAGTCCAATCGTAAGCCTGAGGAAAAAAAATGGGGGATTGTAATTGTTGTTCTCAAAAGGGTTTTTATTCCATTCAAGTGGAAAAGCTGAATGCTGGAGAATTAGTGCAGTGTTTTGTGGAAGAAGAGTCCCTTTTGGCGACTCACTGCATTTTGTGTGGTGTGGTCCCCATGTGTAAGGCTTCTGAATATTGGGGTGAAGAGGAAAGTGACTCGGCTTTCTATGATGCAATCTATGTTATTCTAGATCTCTATAATTTTATAAACATTTTCCCATTGTTATACATCCCCAAAGAGAAGGATACACTACAACATATGCAGTATTAGAAATCTCAGGAGAAAAATCCAACGTGGTCTAAAATTTCTGAGGCTAAGTAGTTTATGTTGAGGGGCAGTGTGAGCATGAAGAATGTACAGTGCAAAAGTCAATAAACTATGTACACATATTTTTAAGCAGCTATAAGATTTAGTTATGCATTGCAGGTATACTTTGTTCCCCAGATTGATTTTAAATGACGTGTTTGAATTTATAGTATTAATAATAGCATCTTTTTCACTTCATTGTGTTGTAAGACTCATTGGTTGAATGTAAACTTCAAAAACAAACAGCAGAAATGTTCTTAATGTTACTGAGACTTTCTTTTAAAAAAATCGCCGAAGATAAGCTACTTTTAACATATTTCACCCCTCTGGTAAAACACACTTCGTAAAACCTCGTCCCGGTCTGCTACTTCTAGGTATTCTAGCTGGCAGAAGCCACAGTAGTAGTTTCCAGAAGCTTGGCTCATGTATTAGCTATTCTGCAGGTCTGCTACTTGAAAGTGTTTCAATATACTTTACCTGCTTTTAACTTCACTTGAGGCATCTTGTACAGAATATGGGATTTCCAATTAGATTCAAATTTTCACAAGGGGGCAAATGTGCTATTATCTGTATGCAAATATTTTAACAAAATGATGGTGTGTAATCATAGAGGCAAGGCTACCCATTGCTCTTAACGATTTTGTTAAATACTAGAAAATAGTTAATTGAGTTGAAAAGGCTGCACGTAAGTTTTACCAATGGCCACTTTGCTTAGGTCTATGTGATTATCAGTGAATCTGCTTGTTATTGCCCACTTTAACATTCACAGATTTGGTTATTTGAAAGTTGAACACACATCCCTGGATGAGGCCATTTCTATTTTATTAAAATTGCTTCTTGTTATAGTTATCTTTGTGGAAATTGTGTTTAACTCAGGTTTTGATATTCTGTAGAACTTTAGCATGTGTTTGAATTACTATTCTGAATAGGAGCTGGCAAGAGGTAGTTTGCAAAAGTAGACTGGTAGACCAGAAGTGTTACCAGCAACAGTAACAACAGCAGCAGTAGCAGCAGCATAATTCCTGCCATTCAAAAAGTTACAATAGGTTTGATAATAAACCCTCTTTCAAAGTAAACACATAACTGAAATGCTTCTCCACAAACTGTGTTATAGACATGGCCAAAAATTGCAACAAATTTACTTACAAGCTTATGAGCTTTTATTTTTGATTCATGAATCAGAGCAGCAACTATTCTGTAAAATAAAATCAGAGCCCTCGTTGGGCAAGAGCAAAACAGTGGCCTTTGTAAGGTGGGAACAAGGAAACAGAATGGGGGAGGATAATTGGATGACATCAGGTTTGTTCAAGTTACTGTTTTTGTAAAGGTTAAAGTAGAGGGGACTTTCTCTTACCCTGATACAAGTAGACTGGAATCTTCTGTTTTCAAGGAAAACTAGTTTGGTTTGGAGAAGTCTGCTTTTTTAAAGTTTCAGGTTGATCATAAGGCATTTTGTATGAGTGACTCCACTTTGGTTTGATTTTGTCTGTTAGGGCCTAATACAGAAGATCAGTCCAAAATGATGGCTTCCCATAGTTCTTGTTCAACAGCATATAACTTTTAGAGTTTATAGTTTTTTGAACTTTACTACACAAATGTGGAATGGGGCTGGATGGGAATACAACCTCTATTCATGACAAAAGTACTTACCAAACCAGGAGTGAAAATGATTTCCTTAAGCAGATAAAGGACATGTATAAAAAATACAGAGCTAACATTAAATAGCCAGTAATCACAGAGGCCTAGAGATGCTTCATCTCATTAGCCATCAGGGAACTGGGAATCAAAGCCACAGTCAGATACTATTTCACACTTTCTCAAGATGAAACTAAAGAAAAAACAGATATTAAAAAGTGTGAACAGTGATTTGGAGAATTTGGAATCCTCATATTACTGCATCTGGGGAGAAATGGAATAGCCCTTATAGAACTCTGGTAGTTCTGAAATGAAGTTACCACATCAACCAGTAGTTCCACTTTTCCCAGAGATGACAACAACAACAATATCTGAGTAACAATTTGAGCACTAATGTTCTTCCAGCATTGTTAAGAATAAAAACTGGAAATAATCCGAATGTCCATCAGCTGAGAAATGGACAAAAAATGTGGTATAGCCATACAATGGAATATTATTTGAAAATATAAAGGAATGAAATCATGATATGTGCTGTAACACACATGAACCTATATTCTGCTTTTTTGGTCACAGAAGATCCTTAATTGCATTAGCCATTTGTTTACTCATAGCCATGAAGTTTTATTTCAACCCTTGTACTTATTAACATTATCCATCATACTTATGAACTTATAGGTTGTGTGTATTGTATCCTTAAGAGTATGGTTAAAATCATTTTATTTGAATACTCTTGAAAAATCTATTGAAGATGGGCATGATAGGATTACCCATAAACACAATGAAGAATACGGAGCACCTGAAAACAGCTATTCTCTATGAAAGGGAAGACATTTATATGTTTTGACTGGGGTAAATTTCTCTTCTCATTTTGTCAAACTATTATTCAGGATAGCAGAATATAGAGAGTTACCCGTTATTAGAGTTCAAATTTTAGATGCCCCGTGCATTAAAGGCTTGGGCCATAGCATTACAATGCTGGGAGATGGTAGAATCTTTAAGAGGTGGGTCCTGGTGGGAGTTATTTGGGTGACCGGGGCAGGCCCTCAAAGGGGACTGTGGGACTCTGGCCCCCTTTCTTTGCCTTTCACTTTTTAGCTCATGAGGTGAATGGTTTTACTTTGCCACATGTTCCTGTCCTAATGGTTATCCCCCTTCACCACAGTCCAAAAGGAATGGTTCTTCTTGTGGACTGAAACTGGCAAATCTGTGAGCCATAATAAGGTTCTTCTATTTATAAGCTGATTATGTTAGTGATGGAAGGCTAACATTCCTCTCAAATACTTGGTAACTTTACCCTAGCATTATGGGACTATCTTATTTTGTGTTACTGTAAATATCTTCCCCCCATGGCCACTATTTATTTTCTTTTTTTATGACCATCATTTTTATAGTTTAAGAGAGGAAGAGGGATTGACATGTTTCTCAAGATTTTATAATCTTTCCATCATAAATTGTAGAAAAATGTTTCACTTGTTTTTAGTCTTGTTCGTCGTAAATTGGTACAGAAGACATGTTTGCATTTTATTAGGCTAAATGGATTTAAAATATTTTCCTTCTGAGACTATAAGTAAAATGTTACATAGATATTTCTGTGGTAGTTAAGTAATTCTTAGGTGGCATTTATTGTGTTTAGCACTGTGTTGCTTTTTTAGAACAATGTTATCTATGATGGGACAGTTCTTTCACTAAATGAGGAAGAATCCTTCATTAGTGGTGTTAAGCTAAATGGAGTGCTCCAGATCACTTGTGGATTTTACACCAGAGTGCTTTTTGAAAAGATATGTTTTCCTACTCCCAGTCCCAGAATTATTGGAAGAGCCTAGTGGAGGTAGTTAATCCTTTAAATTCCTGAATTCCCCAAGGATTGACTGTCTCTGCCTTTCAAAGGTCTTAGAAACAAAATCCACTGTGTTTAACTTGCTTCTTTAAAGCAAAATTTGGAAGCATTTGCAATAAGAATCTGTTTTTAAAAATAAAGTATCAAAAAAAATCAGGTATCTCAGACATACAGTTGGAGATAAAGATCAAAGATCATTTGTACTATAATGAAATTAGTTGACTCCCATTAGGTGGCTCCCTTATTTTAAAGCGAGTTTAATATTTATTGAAGAAAACACTCCTAGCCTCTTCCAATGAGAAGTAAAGAAAAAAGTCAGATTTTTATGTGTTCTTTTCATCTTTTCAGATATGCTTATTTTATGACACAGGCTGCTCCAAGTCTATAATATGATTTTATTTTTCCTTCAAGAGTTTTGTAACTTATTTCGATTGGAAATTGTGATGCATTCTCTATAAGATGCTATATGTGGTGGTTCTCTAAAGGTGTGCCATAATCTAAGGATGCAAATCTTTTACAGTGCCTAGAAGAATGTCTTGTGAATAAGGTCCCAGCAGTTTCCCAGTTGACTTAGTGACTTAGTGTCATCATAAGCTCTATGTAGGTAGCTTCATTTCTTCCTGTATTTAGTGTGTTTTGATGGCTTTGACTGAGATGTAATATTTAAAAGAACAGATGTTATGGGGTTGGGTTGTAAAAAGGATTCTAGCTGAATGTGTATGTGTACAGGTTTAGAGGCAGTAGTGAACAAGACAGTTATATGGCAGGTGCCCTTACTGGTCAGGTGCGGAAGCTGAGAGGTCCTTGAAAAGTCTAGAGCCTGGGAATGACTCCATGAGAGAATGCTTTGTTTGGAAAGTTGGATGTGTTGCCTTTGTCATGGAAGGTGGCAGAGATCAAAGTCCTGAGACCCAGGTGGGAAAGGGCGGGGTGGGGTTGCCTAGAGGCTCTGTGAGGCAATGAGGTTGAATCTGAATTCTGATTGTGACAATTAAAGGCAGGCACTGTGCAAGCTTTACTACAAAGAGAAGACTGATGAAGTTGGTGACTGATTTGGGTGTGCAGGAGGGGGAGGAATGGAAATTTTTGTGTTTCAGGCTAGGGTCAAAGAAAGAATAAATATCACTAGCAGCAGAACTGAGGAAAGGGAAGAGGGAGAATTTTTTTTTTTCAGGTGATAGTTTGTCTTGGGACAAGGTGCCTTTGAGGTTAAAGTGGATTGTCTAGAAAGAAAAGCTTGGTAGATACCTGGAAACAGGTATCTTAGAATTTCTCTGAGAGATCAGATTAGAGAGACACCCGCAGTCACTAAACACTACGTGGCTCCCAGAGCATAAGTCTAATATTTAGAGAGAGCAGCAGAGAGGACCAAGGACAAAACCTAACCAAACATTTACATTCTGAAGGTACTTTAATGTGTGATAATTACTAAAAGTGGCTACTGAGCCAGGCATGGTGGCACATGCCTATAATCTCAGCAGCATTTGGGAGGCTGAGGCCGAGAACTGCCATGAGTTTGAGGCCTGGGCTACATAGTAAGTTCAAGGCCAAACTGAAAAAAAAAAAAAGCTTCTGAATCTCTTCAACAAATTACTGTTCTGTGTATTTCCAAGGAATTGAAACTATAGAGCTGCCATTTTTATACCCTATTCTTGCCTTGAATTCATAGTCTTATATATATAAAAGACTATGAATATATAAATTTTACTCTGGTTCTGTTTTAATGGAGAGGTTTGTAGTTCACACTAATTTCTTGTTGGGGCTTTTATATTTTAGTGCTGGTAGTAAGTGATGTTATGGATGAGGGATTATGCAACACTAATTGATTTTAAATCCTCAAACATTGATGACATATTCCAGGATCCCGAACAATTTGTACCTAAGATTCTTGGAGAGCTACAGAAAATGACCTTGAGAAATCATGAAATGAACAAAAATTCTCTTTTTTCCCTGAAGAGGACAAAGAGGATAGTCATCCCTGGGGAAGACTGGAGTACTTAATGCCCATGCTAAAAAAGTTTTAGGAATGGAATAGGAAGCAGGGCATGTACAAACTCAGAGGAGAGAACCAGGGTCTAGTGCAAGTTCATCAAGGATGGGTTATATCAGACTACAAATCTCTCTGCTAGGGTTTCTAGACTGAAAATGATAGTCATGATAGTCAAATGAAGAAATAAAAGTTTAGTGCATTATTTATTTAAAGAGAATTTCTTTTACATTTTAAGGACTTGTATTATGTATTTTTATTATGCGTAGTTAAGGAGTACAATCTAATATTTTGATATACCTAGTGAAGTAATTACTACTGTCCAGTGATTTAATATCTCTATCATCTTTCATAGCTACTTTCTTTTTTGTAGTAGGGGTATCTAAAATTAACCTGCTTGCAAATTTATCTGCTTAGCAAGTAAATGTTTTCTGCACTGTGAAGAAGCTTTTTAATTTGATATTATACTATTTGTTTATTTCTGCTTGTTGTTATGGTTTAGCAAATACTCTTAAATGTGGTTATCAGAATGCACATTAGGTTTCTAGACTTATTTATTCACCCTCCATAATTCAGACTCTGTACCTTATGAGCCTTTTGACTGCATCTTCCCATTACTCTACTACCCTGTTTCAGTGTCCACCATTTTTCTATCTGGTTCCATTATTTAAAAACAAATTCCTCATACAAGATTGTGCATTGATTTTCTTTTGTTTGGCCAATTTCACTGCTTAAAATGCCTCCCAGTTTCATTTCTATTGCCAAAAGTATCAGTATCTTCTTTTTTAAGGCTCAGTGACATTCCATTGTGTTAGTATACATATCACAATTTCTTTATCCATTTATCTGTTGGTGGACACTTAGGTTATTTCCATGTCTTGGCTATTATGAATGCCAGTGCAGTGAACATAAGAGGTAATGATTTCGTTTCCATTGGGTATCTACCCACAAGAAGGACTGTTGGGTCATACGATAGCTCAGATTTTAATTTCTTTAGATTCCTCTGTTCTGTTTTTCACAGAGGTTGCACTAATCTCCTTTCCCACCAACAATGTACAAGGGCTTTTCCCCCTAACACAATATTACCTCTTCTCTTTTTGACAAAATCATCCCACAAGGCATAATGGGATAGTAGTTCCTTGATGACTGTTGAGGTTGATGGAAAACTTCTTGCTATACTTCTTGACCATTTTTATGTTTTCTTTGGAGAAAGGTTTATTGAAGCCCTCTGTTTATTTTTAAGTTTTCCTCTTGCTATTGAGTTCACTGCATATTTTGGATATTCACTGCATGTCAGATTTCGGGTCCACAAATATTTTCTCCCAATCCATAAGCTTCATTTTGTTTTGCTGATTGTTTTCTGCGCTGTGAAGAAGCTTTTTATTTTGACATTATACTATTTGTCTATTTCTGCTTTTTGTTATAGTTTAGATTGACAATTCCACACTTCATCTTAGCCAAAAGGCCGAGAAACGATTAGATCTACAATTCCCCACAAAGCACTGGAAGGTTTGTTTGGAAGGTGATTGTATTATGGGTCATTAGAGCTGACTTGCTGTTGCGAGATGGGGTCTGGTAGGAAGAGGTGGGTCACTGAGGGTGTGATCTAGGGCGTGCATCTCCCTTCTCCCCTCCTCCCTTCACTTTCTGCTCTGGCTTTCATGAGGTCAGCAGCTTTCCTCTGCCATGCCCTTCCACTGTTCTGCCCGGAGCCAGCTGACCATACAAGGGCTGAGACTCCTAAAATACCAGCAAAAATAACCTCCTCTTCTTTAAGTTGCACTTGTTAGGTATCATGTCCCAACAGTGATGAAAATGACTAGGCCATTTTCATGCCCTGTGCTTTTGGCAGCCTATACAAAACAGAACAAAACAAGGCACAAATGAAAAATACATGAAATCAGGAGCTTTCACTCTGCTTTCTTCCAGGAGTTTTAGGATTTCGGGTTTCACAGTTAGATCTTTAATCCACTCTAAGTTGATCTTTGTCAGTGGTATAAGATACGGATCCAATTCATCCTTCTGCATGTGGGTGTCTGGTTTTCCAAGGCCATTTATCAAAGTGACTATTCTTTCCCTTATTGGGTCTTCTTGATGGCCTTGTTGGAAATCAGTTGATTGTATATCTTTGAGTTTACTTCTGAGTCTCTTACTATTGAGTGTCCTGTAACAAATTATTGAGTAATAATTATTTTCAATAGTTTTGTGTTTCCACCTTTGAGAAAAAAAGTTATTTTATAGTATGAGTATTCTGAATTTGATTGTATATTTACTGTTACCATTACCATTGAATTTTAACATTTAAAATATTTCTGAGTTGTTATTTCACAGCATTTCATTTCCGTTGGAAGAACTGCTTTTAACAGTCTTTGTAAGGTAGGTCTAGTGATGAGGAAGTCCCTTATCTTTGGTTTGGGAATGTCTTTATTTGTTTCTTACTTTTAAATTACAGCTTTTCTGGGTATCGTGTTCTTGGCTGATCTTTTTTTATCTCAGGACTTTAAAAGTATCATCCTGTCCCTTCTTGGGTTTGACGTTTATGGTGAAAAGTCTAATGATCCCTTTGTGGGGCTCTTCTCTCTTTTTGACTTTTGACAGTTTGGTTATAGGGCACATTGCAGTATTCTTTGAGTTGATCTTTCTTGGGATATTTTTAGTTATATTTTATTCCTAATTTTTGTGTCTTCCCAAGATTTGGGAAATTATCAGATAGTATCGCTTTATTTAGGCTTTTGCCCCTCTCTGTCTCTCTTTTATTTATTTTCTGAAACTCTCATAATTTGCATATTCATATTCATGATGATGTGTCATTCACTGATCCTTTATGCTTTCTTCACTGCTTTTCATTCTTCTTTTTTTCTTTCTGTTCCACTAATTGTCTAATTTCCAAAGACTCAACTTAAAAGTTTGGTAATTTTTTCCTCTGCATTATCAAGGCTACTGTTGAAACTTTCTATTGATTTTTTTTTTCAGATCTGTCATTATTTTCTTCAGCTTAGGTTATGTGCTTGGTTCTTTTTCATAGTTGCTATAATGTTTAATTAAACTGCTTTTGCTCATACTTTGTTTTTCCAATTTCATTTTGCTATTTGTACTTTCTTGCATCTCACTGAGCTCCTTTAAGGTGATTATTTTGAATGCTCTTCCACGCATTTTGTAGGTCTTTACTCTTGGTTGCTGCAACCCTGTTAGGGTCTTTTGGTGGTGTCATATTAGCCTAATTCTGAGTTACCTATGCAGCCTGGTTTTGGCATTTGTGCGTTTTGAGTATCTCTTGCAGTTTTACGGGCTCTTTGAGGACTTCTCAATTAGGTTGAGGCCAATGGGTTTGCTTCTGAATGACAGCTGAGTGGGCTTGGAGCCAAGTCATGCAGTTGTTGGTGTATCCTTAGGACGTTGCCCGACTCCAGGCCTATTTTCAGGGGCTCCATTGGGTGTGAATTCAGTTGGGCTCCAGGTCAACTATATGGTCTGAAGTGCCCTTAGTCAAGAAGGCTGGTACTGGGATGGAGGTTGGCTTCAGGGTGTGCAGACAGTGGCTCTTCCATCTGCAGATGAGTGTGCATTCTGGCAGGGAAGGCTGTGGCTGGATTACTGAGTGGGTCTCTGGGTAGCCCTAACTGTTCTAGTCAATGGCTGAGAAAGGCTAGCACAGAGTTAGAGGGATGCTTCAGGGTCCGTAGCTATAACTGAGGTAAGGAAGGCTTACCCAGGTGACTCTGCTTCTGTGTTTTGTGCCATTGGAAGGACTAAACTCTGAATGCTGCTAGCAAGAACTCTCGAGGCCCTCTGTGTTCCACAATGAGCGCCAAGGTCAGCAGGTTTATCATGGAAGGTGTCAGTGGGTGTAACTCCTGGAGCTCCCTGGCAGGCAATTCTGATATAGGACCAAAAACAAGCCAGGCTGTGGCCAGGTCCACAGGGGAATGTGAGCCAATGGAGGATCTAGATCCAGTGCTGTGGTCTGTGAAAACTGTGCCTTCTAACAAGGCCTTCTGAAGTCTTGGGCTATACTGGGGTTTCACAACCTCTTGCTTGGATCTCAAAGCTCTCAGAAGGGTACTTTGTCCTTTGGTTGGCTGTGAAGTTATTGTATTATGGGGAAGATTTTGGTGAGAACATCCTAATTTGGTCAGCTCTCTGATACTTTATGTTTTCTTTTTTTAAATTTATTTGTTTTGTCTGTACTGGGAATTAAACTCAGGACCTTGTGCTTGCCAGGCAGGCACTTGTGCCACTGAACTATTTCCCCGTCCCTGTCTTATATTTTCTTGTTCAACTTTTAAGTCAGTGTATTGGTTAGATGTCACATAGGTAACAGTTTGGGATCCAGGGTTAATCCTGTCAAGCAGCAATATCTCAGTAATGTGATTTAATGAGCTAAATTTAACGTGATGTAATTTCACAGGAATAAAAGCAGAATTCACACATAGAGCCTAAAATGTGTCACATCACTCTCTTCTGTCTTCCCTCGTCTCTTTTCACAGCCTTGAGCAGAGTTCATCACTCCCTTCCGTGCCCCATTAGCACCACAGACTTCATCTTACTGGAGCTCTTTTCGCATTGCATGGTGCGTATCTTCTGGAACACTCCACCTGGCATTGTGACAGCTCCGGGACTGGGTCGGTCCCTGGTTTTCTCCTCACCCTGCTCTCCTCAGGACATATCTAAGAGGCAACACACAAATGGCCACATATTTTATGATTCTGATTTGCTTTCCCTGTGGTGCTGAGGAGCAAATTCATGGGCTTAAAAATGCTAGGCAAGTGCTACACCCCTGAGTCACCTCTTCCCCAGGACATAACTGATGGCATCAAACAACTGAGTGGCAGCACCTTGGACAAGCTGAGTATCCTCAATTGGGGCCAATGACTCGGATGTTAGAATTGATGAGATTTCCCATAACGGGATGTCAGTGGTTATGAACAAGTACATGCAGTAACTGATCCTTTGCTACTAACCAGTAAGTGGCATGAACAGTAAAAACCAACAAAACTAAAACAGGCAAACGAAAATGACTTCAGGGGGCAGGTCTCTTAGAGTTTATTGAATTTACCCAAACTGTTTTATAGGTGAAGAAATGAAGTGAAGCAGAGGAAAGATGACCTTGTCAGGCTCACACAGATGCTCGCTCTTCGCACCAGGATGCGAAACTCTTAATTTTTACTCTTTACTGTGAGAGTTTCTATATATTTTATTCATGTGAAAAAATATTTTGGCAATAACTTTAGACATACTCAGTACTATCATCAGTTAGTAATTAGGCATGATAAAAGATTTTATGATTAGCAATATTGTCTGTAAAAGCTGATCCAGTAATTTAAGTTCCCATTTCTTTTAAGGATGACTAGTGTAATCATTTACCTCTGCTTGTCACCTCGTTTATAGAAGTATTAAAGGAGAAATATTCATTTTATGCAACTTTTATTAAGTCTTCAAGGCGTTAAGTATATTTCAGTATTATTTTTAACATCAAAGCATCTTTCATGGAAACTGTTGTTATCATGAATTGGGAGGAGGTTGGGGAGGAGCAGTGAAGAAGACCCGGGAGGGGGTTGGGAAGGGGAGGAGTCATTATTTGTATTCTTATGTGTCAACTGCTTCCTCTGAAAAGCGTCATTTCTTAAAGAAGCCTTTTTCTCCATCTGAGGTTTTTTTTTTTTAAAGCTTATTTACTTTCAATCAAAACTGATAAAAATTGCTAGAAGTATTGTGCAGGTGAGTTTACAATCCTAAGCACAGATTCTGTGATTACTGTGCCACCTGATGAAAGAACCAGTTTTATATCTCATAACCATTCCTGTGGAGGATTGCTACACTATTGTTAATATATTTTTATGTTTTAATTTTTTAATACTTTTAATTAATTGAAAAGGTAACTTATTTACATGGTCAAAATGAGAAATATAAAAATATTTACAGTGAAATATTTCTTCAAAACACAGAAAGAACATTTTACTTTTATTTATATTTTCTAGAAAATTCCTCATACTAACACATCAACAGATGCAAAAGTATTTTCCACTCCTTTTCATGAAAATATATACTGTTGTTACTTGATTTATCAATGTAGTCATTATTTATTGATTGTTTATTTGGATAAAAGAAGTAGCTGTCCCTGTATCACCCTATTTCACTAAACCCCCATCTTTAAGACAGGGTCTCACTATGAAGTTCAGGCTGGTCTTGAGCTCACTGTAGCCCAGGCTGACCTGGAACTCACAATGATCCTCCTGCCTCAGCCTCTCGAGTGCTGGGATTATAGGCGTGCACCACCACAGCCTGCTACTCTGTCACCTTTTATAATTCCTCTGTTGTTTAAATTCTTCACTTTAAGCAGCTGCTACTTTTCTTTTTATGTCATCTACTATAGATGGTAGCTCTTGATTCCTCATTTTGTAAAATGAAGTTGAGCACTCTCTCTCTGCTCTCTCTCCCTGTGCGCTCTGTCTCTCTGTCTCTCTGTCTCTCTGTCTCTGTCTCTGTCTCTCTGTCTCTCTCTCTCTCTCTCTCACATTGCTTTCCATGTCTTCCACTGCCATGAACTGTTGCCCCTCTGCTATGTGTCACCTTGCCTTGAAACCAGCTATGGACTAAAACCTGTACAAACTGTGAGCTAGATAAACCTTTCTTTCTTTAAAAAATTAAATAAAATGGAGTTGATAGCATCTTTATACTGTCTGAAACCCTCCCTTTTATCTTCTTCCAATTTGTAACATCTCTTTATAATTTGTGATAACATCTATGTTCAGTTCTTTACCCATAATGAAACCACCAGTGATTTCTTTAGAGCTTAAAATTTGAAAGCTAAACATCAACAGTTTTACATCATGATGGCCAAGTAAATATTGATTACTGAGGAACCAAGGGGCATATTAAGATATTTCCTTTTGTGTACAGATTAAAGATTCTACTAGTCTCTTCTTTCTTGCATTATTTTCATTTATCACATTCTTAACTAATCCAGTGTCTTCAAATCTCATAATGCTTCAGGATAGTACCAGATCTGTGGAATCTCTTTTGTGACAGGGATCCCTGATTCCTTTGTCTGCCTGTTGCTTCTTTCTGGGTTGACTGACCCTGGATCAGCTGCAAAACTGTCACCAGGCATGACCCTTCATTGCTTTTCTTGGATGAATCCAGATTTTGGAATTTACTGCTTTTATCTTTCTGGTTTGCCATATAACTTGGATTGAACAAATATTTTAGTAATTTCCTAAGAAGAGAGCGTGAAGGGTCCATTTTATGCATCATTTGTCTGCACATTTATGACAGTCACTTTATTCTTCCAACAGGTTTGTGATAATGGCTTTATTCTGTCCTATAGATTATGAGTTTGGCTGGAATTTACTTCTGGGCCAAAAATAACTTTGCTATCATGACCAAAAGACATTTTTCATTGGCTTTTACCTTCCATGATTCTGATATGAAGTCTGATACCAGTCTCATTTTTCATTTTGTGTAGATAGCTTCATTTTTCTCTCTGGAAGCTTGTAGGATCTTCTCTTCATCCTTGGTGTTCTGACCATTTTAACTCAATCTGAGTTGGGCATTTCAAAATTCATTTTCCTGGCTATTTGGTGACTTTTTTCAACTAGAGGATTTATATGCTTTATTTGGTAAATACTCTTCTTTTAGCCTGAGGTTCAGAGACCTGATAATGTAGTACTCAGCTGTGGGATGGTCGGGGAGAGGAGGTTTCAGTCTGGTCTGTGACTTTTCTTCAGTGTTGGTAGTTGTGAGCCATGCATAATCTTTAGACTGCCTGGCATGTCTGCTCCTCCAGTCATTCTGGGTCTCTTCATGGCAAGTCAGCTCCTTTCCGGGCTGTAGCTCCACCAAAAGCGTATTTTCTTCTGCTTCTCCTTGACCCTGCTGCTTCAGGCACAGTTTTCTAGAAGTCAGCTTTGTTCTTTTATATCAGTGGTTCCCTTCCCAGCCTCTGCTCTTGTGCTTTTATGCTATCTCTACCCCGTGAATGCAACTGTAATGGGAACTTGGATGGGGAAGGAAATAAACTCATGTGCTTTGTCATCCCCAAGTTTGAAAAGCTCAGTTGAATCCCAGGCTTGCTAGGACCACCTGGTAGTCTGGCCTCAGTGCTCACTCGCTCAGCTTCTTCTGCAGCCTGGAGCTTGGCACATTTTGTAAACACTGAATAAATGACCGCTGAATGACAGCAGGAGTGGAAATGGAGTTGTGTTTAGGAATGACGACTGCTTCATACTCAGCTGTGCTCAGACTTTTATTAATACGTTGAATACTAAATTGTGCTTCCCCATCTCTACCTGTGAAATACATAAACATTAAAAAGACATTTGAAAATTAATGAGATTTTAGGGTGAATTTGATGTCCATCCACTTTACTTTAGATGAACAGAATGCCAGCTTTAGAGAGATCATTTTCCGTGTTCCAGCTGAGAAATAAGTTGTTCCTCCCAGTATTCTTTGAATTGCCTAGTTTGTCCTAGCAATTAGAAAGCTGCTAGAAATTGACTCTATTTTAATACAAGCTAAGCTGAATTTTAACTAACATAAGAATATTATGGTGGCATAAACTAGTGTTTACAAGAGCATTTTACATACTCTAAAGTGCTATATGTGTCTGAGTTTGAGGGTATTATAATATGAGAACTGTCAGAACTGTTCTTTAAGTTCTGCTATTTTGAGCTGGGATTAGGACACTAATTAGCATGTACCATCATCTATTTTTGTGCTCTAGATGGAGAAGAAATGATTTTGAAATAAGGGAGTTGTGAACTTTAAATAGCAGTAATAGAGATAAAAGAGCTCTGCATAGTATATGATTAATTTCAGATTTATTTGACTGGTGTGGATGGGAAATACAGAGGAAAATATCAAGGGAAATAGAGAGGACTGGACTGACGCCATATCTCAAACATAAATGTAATATGGCTCCACTGGTAGAAATCTACTGACCCATATCTGGTTCTGTTTGGCTGGCTCTATTGAAGTAATCAATCAGCCCTGCCTGTCTTGAGTGCAAGCGTGGTGGAGCCTGACCACCCGAGGGGCCGAGACACTGAGTTATCATGGAACGTAAGAACCCTGCTCTTTGTGCAAGTAAAAATCTATCTTGGTTCCCATTGTCTACTATTTTGATTTTTTTCCATTATATACTGAATTGATGTGTAGAAAAAATATGATTAATTTATAACCTGTGTTTATAACTTTAAATTTACATCCAATTTTTGTCTGTTTTTGTGTACTGCCCTTTGCAGAGATGCAAGGAGTACACAGAAGAGGATGTTCTGCTTTTCCTATTTGGCATTACTTCATGTATGATTTGGAAAGCTGCATGCTTTTGTACGTACTATCTGCTGTTATGTGATGAGCACACTTAACATGACATCTACCTTAAAGTTTTCAGTGCACAGTAGAGTATTAGGAACTCTAAGCATGAATTTGTACAGGAGATCTCTGGAGCTTGATCATCTTGTAGAAATGAACTTCATATGTGCTGTTTTCTACAAGGATAAAGTATTCATAATGCTAATATGCTATCATTTACCAAACTTTTCCTTATTATGAGTTGATTCTTTTTATTTATTCTTATAGAGAGTACTAAAATGGGCATCTTTATTTAAGATTTGCTTTTGGTTTGTTTTCTAGCAAATATCCTCAAAGTGGAATTACCAGGTCAGCCTCCCCAGCCTAGCCATTCATTGTACAGTGCTTTCTAGGGAGAGATTCTTCCAATCGAAGAGCAGCCATCTTTGGTAAGGGCAAAACAGATCAAGTTGTCAATGGTAAACCCTGCAGCAAAGGTTGCCTTTGCAACTTAATTTCCAGTCATACAGGCAGCTAAGTGCTGGGTCTGCCAAGGAAAAGGTTCAGAACAGGTGCCCAGTGGATGCGGGCTCAAAAAACTTGGATAAGATGTCAAAATGACAGGTTGTTGTGGACATGCAAGGATGAAGTAGCCACCATTCACATACTTTCTTGGGTTGCCTCCAGTTTCTGCAGAAATCAATCTGGAAAAAAAAAAAGATAATTGCCCTTTCAGGGAATGGGTTTTGGAAAGCACTGACAGGGTCACAGAAATGATTATTTTGAGAAAATAACTCCTCAGAATTAAAAGACTACTTTATTTCCACTAACAGCAAACATAAAAACTAATGGTAATTAAAATGAAGGCACATTAATTAATTACATAGCATACTAATTCACTGTAGATAGATTTATATGGGTTGTCATGGCCTTTGTTTTTAGCGGGTGAGTTTTCAAAGGAGAGGTTAATGAGACCATGTAAAATGTCATATGTGATGAATGTTTTTGTGTTCTTCGGTCAAACTATTTTTGGGACATGGCCTATTATTTTGTTTCCTTTTCTAAAGATTTAAATGATGAAGTTTTTATAATTTAGACCTAGGAAAAAGTTGATTTTTTGTGCGCAAAGTATGATTTGTTGTATTACAGAGTAATGAGTAGCCATATGTAAGATAAGACTCTTTCCTCCTGGCAAGTAAATGAATGAGACAAAAGGGAGTTAAGGCATAAAGGAGTTATTTAGGGCTGCTCATTCCTGGAATGTCTCTCCTAAGAACTATAATTAAATTAAGTAATAAAGACGTTATCCCGATCAAAGATTATTTTCAAGTCTAAGGCAGTATAATGTGGTAGTTAATTGATGATCCCATTTCAAACAGTACAGCCCTGTGAATATTTTCATCTGTTCTTATGAAGGTCTGAAAATGTGTTTCTTCCTATGAAGTCTCTTTGCTTCTTTCTAGATCCTCTCCATGTCTTGCTAGGCAATGGGCTGCTCTCCATAACCTTGGCTTGCAGGTCCCAGGGAAGGAAGTGGCGGTTCCTGTGCTCAGGAGAGGGCTAAGCTGGGCTTAGACTCCAGCATCAAGTGCCAGAGTTGTTAAATGTTAGAGATTAAGGGGGCTCAATCTCAGCAAGGAGGTCCAGAGAGGAAAAGCATTTCTGCCACCACAAACAGCCTATGCGTGGCACCATTGGACCGCAGATCCAGGCTTCTTTTATGTGCTTGAGGTGTTTTCACTAGGAAGGGGCGGACATTGCCATGTATTTCTACTGGACCTTTGCTGACTTGCCAGCCCCAAAGCCTGTAGACCAGAGATCCATACCAAGTCTAAGAGACCTGAGGGAAAGTAGATTAAGGATGGATGGCAGAGGAATGGGAGTTCCGAATCTACTCTATCGATCAAACTTTCATCTTCTCTTATGAATTTAATAGTGGAAATATTTAACCTTTATGTTCCACTAATAAATTGTGGTGTATCCCAGTTAGAAGAAAAATCCTAGTTACAAGAATAATAGTGGCCTCCCTCCTCCAGCCCCAACTCTGGCCCTTTCTTCTCTCGTACACACTGCCATTTAAAATATGGGCGCCGACTACTTTCCAAACGCTGCTGTGCACTAAGTCGCTTTTAGTTCTTCTAGCTTAAATTACTACTTTTTAGCCAAAAGCTCAAAACGAATATCGACTCTAGTGGCTGATTCTGAATGCCTTTCAGCCACACAGCATTGAATTGTGGGTGCCCCAGTCTCTGCTTTCACATCCAGGACGTCGCTGTCTGGGAAATGATCCCTTGGTAAGTCCAATGCCTTTTGAACATTAAGATTCTGCCAAATAAACAAAATAACATGTTTATTTAAAAACTACACTGAATAGACTTCTCTATACCTCAATGACACATGAACAGTGTATGTTTGTTCTTGGTGAACTGAGCCAAAAATAAAAATAAAATCTCTATATTTCAGATCCTGATTGAATTACCATTGAGGTCCTATACACTTACTTCCTTGAAAGGGTATATTTATGGCACGCAGTGAGATTGATAAGGAACAGATATTCAAAATGGGAGAGGGGATTAAAAACCTACAGTGTGATTAATATTATAGGTTTCTTTTGGATATTTTACAGAATATTAATGTTATTGTCCTGGTGATTATATCAAAAAGGCTCTACCAAGCACTTAATTCTATGTGAGAAATGTACTGTTAGAAATAAATCTTATTTTGCAGCTGTGGTAGTGGCTCACATTAGTAACTTTTAGGCCATTGCTTCATTGAGAGGAGGAAAATGTATCAGTAAGGTTTAAAAATGGATGATATTTTCTGGAATATCAACAACATTTTTAACTTACTCCTTTCTAGAGAATCCTGAAAATATATTTAATTTATTATTATATTTCCCTTTTTGTTTTGTAACTCCCCGGTTACTGTTTTCAAATTAGGAAGAGTTTGAGTTTGCATTTCAGATTTTGGAGAAAGTTTCTTTTTTTCTAAACAAAAAATTAGGTGAATGTGGATAATGCAGATAACGTCAACTGAGCGGAAAGGAGGTCCCCCGTGGACCTTGTTACAAATTGCAGCTTAGAATTTAGAAAATTGTGTTGTAAATCATGATGTCCTTTCCAGGTAATCACATTTGGGGGATGCCTCCCTTGAGAGAGTGTGATTGTCAGAACAGCTGTGTCATCTGTAGGGCTGTAGGAGGGAGCGGTTTGGGCAGATCAGAATCATAGTGTGACAAGTACACTGCCTGGACACATTTTTGTTGTTATTGCTCACCGGAAAAAATAAAGTTCATTTAAACCAAAATATCAGCTTAAATATATAGACAGTTTGTTTACATTATCAGTGTGGCAGTTGGTTATCCTGGTACATTTTCTTCCATAAAATAAAGTCAAAAGACTGAAGTCTCAGATAAATAAGAAAAAGGAAAGACATTGGACATTGGGGGTAGATCTGTCCTAAAGTTCTGCTACTAATTAATTAGCTGTTACCTAATGTATTTGTTTTTCAAGTTTAGTATCATTCTCTGAACAATGACTTATTTGCTCTGAAAATATGCTTTGAGTTCTATTATGTGCAGGTGCACCTGGCACTTTGCTAGGTGGTGGGCATACTGTGGTGGGTAAAAGAAAACTAGTCCTTGATCTCATGGACTAGATGGTTTAGCAGGAAAGCCAGACAGGAAACAGATGATCATGCAAATGATACAACTGTAGTGATGAGAAGTGCTTTGAACAGAAAGCATATAGGGTCAAGTAGTAAAGTTGGAATAATATACCTTCTTTTTAAGGCCCTGACACATAAAAAAACACAGTGAATGGTTGTAGTGACTGTTGAAGGTGTTATTAGCATTATTATGATGTCATCCCAAACCAAAACATGGTCAAGGGTGGACAGACAGCGCAGACAATTAGATACAAACTGCAGGATGAACCAAAGAAATTGGGTGAATTCAAGTACAGGAGGTGGTGAAAATAAAGTCCACCCAAAGCATAAAAGGCACCCACCAGGGGTGAGAGTGCCCATTACCTGGATGGGTTCTTGGCAGTTCCATCACACAGCTGTTTCAGCAAGGCTGCTAGGTACAGGTGGCTGCTGGAAAATGAGTTCTAGGACTTACCTTTAAAAAGCTGTTTTTGTGTTATGCTCTTTAGTGTTTGCGGGCAACCCTACAAAACCCCATAAACATGCATATGTACATGTATGCATGCACATGTGTCTACATGTGTATGTGTATATATGTGTGTGTATACTTGTGCCTTCCTCTGTAGGATCTACTATGCATATGATACAAGCTTTTGGCTTGCCTGGGTGGCGCTCATTGAAGAGAATTGTCTTGGACCACATACAAAGTATATAATATGCTCAATGTACATAAGTAACAAATGTTTATTTTTTATATTTGTTTTTATAACATTAGAAAAAGAGGGCAGGTTGCAGATTGGACAAGCCTGATTAACTTGTAATTAATTATAGGGAAGAAAGAGTTTGCTCAGGTCTTTACCTTGTAGTTAGAAATGAGGCTACCTTAAATCTGGAAATAGAAATTCTCTAAAGAGTTCACCCAGAAATGAGGGACTCTGTGAGCTCTTGTGTTAGTGTGAAGAATAGCCATCTGCATGTGGCTGTGCTTGCTTGGCGTAGCAAGGCAGTTAGAGGAAACAGTGTTCCAGCTGTTCCGGGTCCAGAGTGGTAACCGCATTACAATAGCGCATACCTCACACTACCCTTGTGGGGAGAAGCCATGTTGACTCTTGGCTGATGAAAAGCAGCATTTCCTGCAGCAAAGACACTATTCTGGGAATGCTTGCCCTATTTCAGGGAAGGAGTGGCTGGAAGAGAACTGAATTCTGTAGCCAAATGATATGGAATGCTGGGTATAGAATTCAACCATGTTTTCCTCCCTATTAATAGCCATGGTATATTGGGAATTCAGCTAAGTGATTTACATCTAGAAGTTCCTGTAATTCTTAAGACTGTGAGGTAGATCTAGTTATGACCATTTTATAGTTGGTTACCATCAAATGTAACACATCTAGTAAATAATCCAGCATGTTTCTGGACTTGAGTTTTGAGTGTGAAACTGGCTTTCTTAACTGACACCCTTGCCTGTGCTTTTTCTCTGTGGAAGCTGCATGGATGCTCATGGTCTCATTCACCCTTCCAGTCCTACAAGCTTGTCTGATGCCTGGATCTGGGTGAGGTGTAGCACCCCATGGGGTGGAAGGGGCAGAAATGAACTCAAATCAGTATAAACAGAAAGCGGACTTCATTGTCTCTTGAAAACAGAAATGCAATGGTGAGGTATAGCACTTCAGACATGGCAGGACATAGGGGACAGATGATGTCATCACAACTGTCTTTCTTTCCATTTTTCTCCTGTGCTTCCCTGTGTTGGCCCCTTTCCCAGGAAGACTCTCTCCATGGGGAGGCAATTAGAGCAACCAACAATTCGGGACTACTGAGCACAGAAATAAGAGGTTCTGTCCTTCAAGCTCTTGCAACAAAAGCCCTAGGGGTGACTCTGATTAGCTTGGTTTGGGTTAAATGCCCACTCCAGAAATAATTACTAAGCTGGAGAGACATTGTCCCTACACCTGGAGCTGGCTGGTGGAGGAGTCAGGCCCCTCCTAAACCCCATGTTTTCCTAAGATATATTGAGCCAGAAGAAACCTATGCCCATTGCAAAAGCTAACCCATAAATATTTGCTGGATAGAATGAAGGAAGGAATACCTGCTCTCTTCTAGAAATCTAAAAAATTATAAAAATAAGATGTCACAAATTAGGGCATACATTAAACCTATAGTGCATTTTTGTTGAATTAATATAAGAACAAATAAATAACATCTGAAGGAAGATAGAATCTGTTCCTCAGAGGAAAACTGTTAAATAAGTGATGCTTGGTAAAGTAAGGATTTAAAGGGGTGTGCATGAATCATTTCGCGTTTATGTTCCTTTGGGTACCCCTCGGGTTGGGATAATAGAAAGAGGAAGGTGGTGGTGAGGGACTGCCCTTTCCAGGCAGGCTTCCAGCTGAGTCCTCAGGGGCAGAGATGTAAATGCAGACCCCTGAGGCTCTAGAAAGGGGGGCATCAAGTGGAATTGTTTGAAAGTCTTGTGCCTTATCTTCCAGGTTTATGCAGATTTTGCATTCTATTTTGTGATATTTTCACGTTTCTTTTAATGAGTTAATATTTAAAGTTAATTACCATTGAGAAGAAACGAAACAAAATGGAAAATACTTCCTGATGGTCTTAGTGGAACCCAAAGATGCTGTTTAATCGAATCTTCTCAAATTTGGAAAATTGAGTTGAATCTGAGGACCCAATACTGCAAATCAGTTTCATGCTCCAGGCACGTCCTTGTGTCTCTGTTTTGTTTTTATATTTCAGAAACACATTAGTAGAGGCTTCATACTCACTTAGAGGAGATGCTTAAAATCTTGTTTCAAGAATTGCGGAGATGAAGTGTCCTTATACTCCCACTGAGGGACTCTCTTGTTAAAGTCATTAGTTGCAGGGTCTCTGGTCCGCTGACTGTTCTGCTTCTGCTTCTGTCTTAGAGAAATGTGTTCAAAGGACTGTCAGTGTCAGAGGAGTTCTGATAGCTATATTCTAAATTTTTCCTCAATGTTTTAATTTTCCTTGTATATGAACTCGCCATCCCAAGTAATTTGTAGTCCTAGTCCTTGTGATCCATAACTCTCATCCAACTCTCAAATTTTACATTCATTGCTGATGACGTGTGTGGCGTAAACAACCACCTTTGCTATTCTTTCTAGCTTTTGGTTGTTGCTTGAGTATAAAGTCTATTAAAATAGGCAACTCTGGTCATGAAGTACACAAGTATAATTCCGGCACTCTACAAGGCTGAGGAAGGAGGATCTGAAATTCAAGCCTAGCCTGGGCAATTTAGTGACTTAGTAAGATTCTGTCTGAAAAATAAAATTAGAAACAGAGAAAGGTAGAAAGAAGGAAGGAAAGAAGAAAGAAAAAGAAAGGAAGAATGGGAGGAAGGAAGAAAAGAAAAGAAAAATAAGCAAGCTGGAGATGTTGTTAGTATGAAAGCCCTGAATTCAATCCCAAGCACAGTCTGCCCTGCCACCCAATAGTCAGTTTTGTGAGCCACTGTATCATTAAGCCGAAAAGTGGGTTTATTCAGCTTATCTGGATTTTTTATGAGTGTAGAGGATTTTCCCTCATAAAGAAAAATAAGATTTGAACCTTGTGTTCAGAAATTTCAACTAGTGCCTTTCGCTAAGTCAACACAGAAGTAACTTGTCTGTGTCTTACAGGTTTGCTGTAGAAATATTCAGTTTACAATATACGTGTATTAAAAGTAGTTCTGACCCACCTGGCATCTAGGATTCAGTCTCTCCTAAGACTTACCTCTTGTGTTCTGTAAGGGATAACAAGGAGGAGGAAGAGTTGCCTAACTTCCCCATTGAGATGAGGACCTGACAGTCTGTCTGCTCACTTGACAGACTTTCAGACAGAGCGTCTGTTTACAGCTTTGCTTTTCGCATGATCTTCTATTTTCTGAGCCTTTTCAAGGTTTTCACTCTACTCTCTTGAAAGTGGAAGTTAAATATTTCTTTCAAACACATGGAAACTGTATCATTCAACAGTCATGCCTTTCAACTGGATTATTCTACTTCTTTCCCTGAAACTATTTTGACCACATTTCAAGTTTAGGGGTTCAACAAATTTTCTCTCAATATGTGAGCTTTCCTGTTAAAGAGATTCTATAACGAGTCTTGAAGACAGCTTTGACCAATCATTTTATTTGTTTGTTTTATGGAGCTTTATATTACATTGCGCCTGGCCAATGTGTCCCTTTTTGGTTTCAAAAGATCCTGGCAGTGGTCCTTCTGGCTTTGATAGGTTTTATAAAATGTCATTCCAAGACAAATAGTTCTATATACTTCTTGCACATGTTTTCACATAAGAGTCATCTATGTGAACCTCATTTTCATCTACACACAATCAAAGTCATATTTTAAAGAAACAACCTCTGCTCTTTCAGTTGACTGTTGCTTATCACTGTGGATTCATTAATTGTAGTTGAGGGAATTCTTCCATGATCAACTCATTGTGGAGACTCTCAGGGACAATGACTGGCATGTCTGTCTCATTCCCTAATACTTTCAGGTTATAACTGTAATCATTCTCTTGCACATTTATATTGCTTTATAATCTCTACTTCCCATTCCCAATTGTTCTTTTTTTTCCAATTCTCTTTAAAATAAAAAAAAAACTTTAAGAAATGTAAATGGAGTGTTCTCAATTGCAAATGCAACTTTTAAATCACTGGACGTTAAACAAGTAAATGGGTGATAACCATGAAAGTCCAAAACACAAAACAAAAACAAAAATAAAATTATGACTTTGGTTACTTTTATGCTGGAATTTCAATTGGGTTTGATTGTATGTGTATGTTAGTAAATAAGACTTTTACTCAATTGCAAGTATACAAAAAGATGAACCAGAAGGTTTTTATGTAATCCAAAATGAAACAAACAAAAATAAACAAAATACTCTGTAAGATGATGAGACAAGCATGATTTTTAAAACCTGGCTGGCCCCCGGGACTTCAGGGAGTTCTCAGCTATCACAGATTCCGGCTGTGACACAGGTGAGGAAATAGTATTGGCTTTGACGGTTTTTCAACATGATATAATCTTACTAAACTAGTGCACCATTTTCCACTTTAGGGGGATTGATAGTTGTAGTATTTAGAGGGTGCTACATTTGCCAAGCTCTCACAGCTTTCATGAAAAAGTAAACCCCATATAAATCAGCAGCTCTGAAAGCAGATATTCTGCTAATCGCCATGAACATGAAAATCAAGAGATTACAGCAGTTCAACCCTGCTCTTCTCCCTTCCCCACCTTCAATCACTGAGCAGGAAACAGCACATAATCAAGGCAACTTTCCAAATAATTGTACTTCAGGTTAAGGCCTATGAGGTAGTGGATATGCAGGAAGAAAGGAACCATAAAACTCATCTATATTTGCATGTTATCAAGTAGTAGTTATTAAGTAGTCTAAAGCATTATACCAACACTCAGAGTAGATCTGCCTGGACAAAACACTGCAAATAACATCACATCTGAAATCCCTAGGACTACTTCTTGCTTATAACACCCAGACTGTGGGCTGTACACTTTGTTTTAGCTTGTAGCTGGATGTCCTGTCAAAGCTTCATGAGCTCAGAGGAGGTGGCTGGATTGAGGGTGGTGAATATGGATTGTGGGTCAGTCCACTGACCGGATTAGCATAGTTCTGGGTGTGGCTGAGTGGATTTCCTGAAAACAGAAAACCCATCATGGCTGTGAGTGGCATGCCACATTTGCCATGCCACCCTGTCTTAGAACCAACTGTGGGTTGAAAGTTCAACAAACTTTGAGTTAAAATAAACCTTTCCTTCTGACATGGGGGTTTCCAGGTATTTTGTTCCAGCAATGCAAAAGTAACTGAAACACACATGGTCACAAAGCCACCACATTTTATTGATAGGTGTGTGTTTCCAATGGAATAATTTTAAATGCAGGATGGCTTCTTACAGTGATGATATCTTACAGTTGATCCCAGCCATGAAGTTGTAATTACCTGGGCAGGTGTGAATGTCCAGAGTACCAGTAGCATAATTTGCAAAACCAGTGTTTGCAGCTTGATAGAGAAGTCCACAAGTACTGTATGTGATGGAACACTTTTATGGGATGCAGCACTGTTGGTGCTGTTGATGGCCCTGAGGTGGTATTGTATAGGGGAGCATGGGCATGAGTTGTTTGACGTCAAAACATGATTCATAGTGAGATACCAAATGTGAAAAAAAGTTAGAATTCTTACCTAATTTGCTGTTCTGCTATTTCATTCATACATAAGCCCAAAGGTAGGATAGGTTAAAAATTTGTGTATGGAAGAACTTCCTTAATAGGTATGAGAAGCACCATGACCGTTTTACTGATGTTTATCTCCTTCTTATCTGTAAAATAATAGTGACTCTCATAATACATGGAGATTATAGCTGATGAGTTATGGTGATTAAGAATTTTGGAAAGTGCTTGCTCTTCACCTTCTCATTCTAACATGCTTTTCTCACAATGGATACTGGATGTACATAAGGACATTTTTCAATGGAGAATCAATTATAATGATCTCCTACAGGCTTTAAGAATAATTACAGAGAGGGAGTAAGCTTCATAGAACCACTTCTATGCCTTCTCTCCCTCTAGATTAAGGAGATTCTTGCAGTACGTACCTCAGTAAAAGCACTTTATTTGGGGCGAGCATGGTAGCTGTGATAAATTGCGACAGCTTCAGGGCAGCATGACAATGACTCACATAAGCCATTGAAAAAAACTTTGGTTCATGCACCCACTTTTATTTCTTACAAAACCCTCCACATAAATTACCTGCAAAATTCTCTACTTGCCGAGTGCATTGTTTTAAGCCAACTAGTACTGGAAGGCTATTTACAAAATTACAATTTTGATATTTAAACTATGCAAAGTAAAGTCATTTTTCTTGATAATAGTTCTATTGGAACATCAATTATCCTTTAAGGTAGCAGAACTGAAAACATTGTCTGGAGGCTTCTTATTTCTCTATTTTGTATTGTGATCTTAAGTCATTAAGATGAAAGTCAAACAGAAGGGGAACTGGAGCACATCCCTGTTTTACACAGAGATGATTTTCTGCTCTCCTGTGAGATCATCCTGACTGGTCTTCCTTAAATGCTGGTGTTAGACCAGTTTTAGCAGCATCTGGGCTCTATGTGGCCCATGAGCTGAAGCAAAGCTGAGTCCTGAGCTCAAGGCCAGAAACCAAGGGAGGGTTGGCGCAAGCTGCGCAGTAACCTGTGTTGTTCGAACAGGTCATCCTGGTGGTGACTTACTTCTTACTGAGGAAGAGTACAATGACTGAGTCTGAAGGATTTGGCTATTCATGGAGAAGGTTAGATTAGGCTTGAACTCTGTAATGAGGAAGCTGCTTGATACTATGCTGGACAGTATAGTCAATTCAATTTTTTTAATAGGAAAAAATCATGCAGGACCACAGTCATACACTCTTGAAAAAAATGTCAAAAATTGAACATGCCCAGAATAGACCTTGAAATTTGTGGTGACAAGAAGCCTTTGCTTGGCTCACTTGATCAGAAGGTTTTAAGTTGTTATTGGCATGAGAGTAAGCATAGCTAGACATCCAATGAGAACCAGTCTCAATTAATGTGTAATTGAGTGTGATGTCATGTTTATTTTCCTCTAAAATCCATTAAGAGAACAGAGCAAAATTGTTTTCAAAAATTTGGTATCCAAGTTTTGAGTGAAAAAATAAGACCATGGTGTTAGGAATGCATTGAGAAAGGAAACAATTGATAGATTCAGAAGACACCATTACTTATGATCATTCCGAAGGGCTTAGAGCAATGCTTAATTTGTGTGTCTGTAGAAGTTGGATAGGTGTAACATCCACAAAAGTAGAACAGGACAAGGCAACTTCCTTTTAAGCACAATGCAGCTCTTACTCAGAGTAAATTGCCGGATCTGCACTTTCCAGTGTAAGCAGGGCCAATATACAAGCTAAGATGTGGACTACTTATTTGACTTAGGAAATCGAATTAAATTTTAAACCAAAAAGTGAACCATTAATTCACCTTAAAAGGGAAAGCAAAGTCACCCAAAAAACTAATATCATATTTTCTGAAATGTATGAGACTGGAATACAGCTAGGAAGGGAAAGCATTCTTAGATTCAATCCTGAACTAAATTAGATTTCTATTTGATTAATGTCTCTGATTGTCATATGCTAATTACAGACCATTCTTATATATTCATTAAAGTAGGGTCTCAGCTGAGCAATTCATTATGATTTGGCTTTAAAAAATAACTTCACACTTGAAAAAAATTGAAATACATTTCCTCAGAAATATTCTATAAATTAAACTTCTTTTTTAGGCAGACGAGCTTTCGATAAAATGTATGTCTGAATTAGTGAGGCTGGATTCTCATTGCCTCATTTTTCTCATTCTGATGAATACCAGGATCATATAGCTTTTCAATCCAAGAGCTGATAATAAAACCACCTTACTTCTCATGTATGAGTTGTATCCTATTCTCTGGAGTGCCTTTGCCTAATGAGCAAACATCAGCTATATATCTGAAAGAATAATTGTTCTTAGGGAAATAATTACTGATTTATAATGACTGACTTTTTGAGATGGAAAGATCAGTTCTTTATTTCTTTTGTGCTACATCCATGTCAGGCTGAAAAATCAGTGAAACCAAGAATTTAATTTGTGTAACAAGTTACTCGAAATATTAACTTAATTAAATTCAAGTAATATACATATTAAATGTATAGTGCTCACTGTAAGGGAGTTTTTAGTAATATGTGATGCATAAAAGACAATAAAGTCATCATTAGATGTCAAATGAACACTGAAATAGTAACTACTGTAGAATTCTGGAAGAGGGAGGAATCATATGATCCAGAGTCAGCAAAAGATTTATGATGGGCACCGGTCTTAATTTGGGCCTTTAATTGCATTTTAATAGGTTAAGGGGACGAGTGGGACAATAGAGAATTTGTTAGTAATACTACCATGCATAGCAAGGACAAAGGTAAAAGAAACAGACTGTTGGATGGGGGGCCTCAGCCATCTACTTGTATCTGCCAAGTGCAGTATAGGTCAAACTATTCATCAGAACTTTCAGTGCCTGGAAAGCCTAAAGAACTGATTCAGATGGAAGGAGACTAAACAGATAAAACAACAAAATGCAATGTATGGTTCTGGACTGGCTCTTGGCTTGGGAAAAAAATTTACAAAGAATATTATTGGAAAAATTTATGAAATTTGAATATAGGTTGTACTTGAAATACTGTCTTATGCTAGTATTGAATTTCCTGCACTTAATATATGTATTATGCTTGTGCACTGATTTCCTAGAGCATCTATAACAAAACCTTAAGCTGAAGGCTTTCACACAATAGAATCCTATAGTTCATCGTCCTATTTCTAAATGAGGTAATATTCTTGGGTTCCAGGTGAACACAAATTTTGAGAGTATGTACTATTCAACCCAGTCCAGATTAAATATCAGAATGTCCCAGTTTTTAGCAGATAGGTGCTGAAGTATTTAGGGATAAAGGATCATGACATCTATAACATTCTTTCAAATGGTGCTTAAATAATAATAAAATTACGTGTATATTTATAGAGGAGACAAAAATGTGTAATGTTAATAACTGATGCATTTTAATGAAGGGCATATGGGTTGTACAATTTTGATGACTTTTTATAGGTTTCAAGTTTTTTAGAACAAAAATATTTTTTAACAAGCAAAAGAATAGTACACACACAAAAAAACTCATATATGTTTTTCTTTGGACATTGTCATGTCTGGAATGGTCATGCCTGAAATTGTTAAATATATGGTTCTGAATATGAGCATGCTTCTGATAGAGCCAAGGGATGAGTTTTTGATGTAAGCTGTGTCCGATAATCTTGTACTTCGCACCATCTCTGTTCTTTTCCTTTGGAATTTTTAAATATAATTTTTATATATATTATATATTATAATATATAATTATATGTAATGTGTGTGTGTGTGTGTGTATATATATATATATATATATATATATATATATATATATATATGTAATATAATTTTTTTAAGCAGGATTGAGTCAGGATTTTAGTTTCTGGCAGCCAAAAGCGTCCTACCTCAATCAATATACTACTGCATAGTTGTGAGTTATATTAGCCAGTTAAGTCAATGTTATTGGGGCAAATGTTAATACATTTCATTTCTTTGAAACATACAAAAGTCCACTAGATGTTTCCATATTTTACACCTATTTATGAAAGTGAATTAAATTTTATTCTATTTCAATTTCCATTCAACTTCAAAGCCAGTTTTTGAGTTAAATGTTTGGCATTTTGCCCAAGATTTTGACACATAATAGCTGACCTAATTGTTCTTTTGAATGTTCCTGATGAAACTGTACATCCGAGAGTCAGGTAAAAATGTCTAGATCTCTCCCCCTCAAAGAAGCTGCTTTCAGCAAGAATTTTATTTCTTTTTGGACAGTTGTCATTTTTGTAATTTTGTGTATTAATACTGTTGAATATAAATAGCATACAAGGCAGGTCTGGGGAACACATTCTAATTTTTTTCCATTATAGTGCTTTTAAACTATCAAATGCAAGTACTTTACATTTCCTCAAATAAGTAAAATGTAATAGCTATTCAAAATATAACAGGCTGTAGCCCTTTGGAAGGAGAAACATCCTAGCTCAGCTCAAGCAGGAAACAGAAGTGGAATTCTCTCCAAGAAGATGGGTGCTGGCTCCTCCTAACCTTGCAGAGGGCCAAGGGGCTGAATGCACAGAAGTTGTTATAATAGCAGGAAAGCCAGCTAGTAAAGTTAATCCCACTGAGCTCCTTTTCACCTACCCAGCATCACCTCCACACCAACAAAGCAGTCACAGGGCCCCTCCATTTCTTGGAGATGAGTGAAGGCGGCCACAATGAAGGACTTTTATTGAACAGTGTGACGTAATGCAGAAAGAATGTTGTCCTGAAATACAAAACTATATGTTATAAAAGTAAGTCATGGAAGTAGTTAGGGGTACATCTTCCAACATCTAATATCTACTTTACTTTAAACTGTTTGAGGAATCAGATACTGTCATAAAAGGCTGGGTCTCCACAGTGTTGGAAATACTTGGTGCATTTCTGTGAGATGCTTGGATTGAAGAATACAGGTGTATTAGGTAAGCACACATATAAGGAGTTAAGGGAAATGTATTTTCAGAAATCTGAGCCAGGAACCAGAGGGGTGGGCCTAGCAGGCCTGGGAGCTTGAGGGGTTACTCTGGAATGATCAGTGAGGGTCTGGGGTCCTTGCTGGACCTGCGCTCCAAGGCTTTGGGCGAAGGCTGCCCAGCATCTTTCTGCCAGCGTTTGCCTCCGCTGGTTGGCATCCTGCTTCCCACCCTAAGTGCATCAACCTAAAGGCTCTGCCCGCCCCAGTTTCTCCTTTCTATTAGTGTTCATAAACATCCAGTTCTTGGTTATCCTCCTAGCCGCATTCTGTCCTCCTTAACAGTTTCCCTTCCTGTACCTCACTGCCTCATCCTTGCAGCAATGTTTTCTAGTTCAGATCCCTTAGGAGACAGGCTTATAGTCCATTTTGTCCCTGTGCCCTAGGTGGAGGACGTTGCAGCTACCCATCCCTGCCGCAGGTAGCAGGGACAGAAAGCAACACAGATTATATGGGACAGAATATAGTCAGCTAAGGCAGCTTATGCCAGCAAGAAGACATGACTGACAATTTTGGTACAACCAAACATTGCCAAAATATTTTGGCTGTGACTCTCTGATATCACACTTAAAAGAGATGGTGTCAATGACTGTTAATTTGATAGATCTAGATAGGCAACCAGGAGCAAGCATTACATTTAGAGTTAATTTTGGAGGCACTGCTTCAGTCTTCGGTTGTCTGTTTTAAAAGGAGCTTATGGAGGAGATTTCCCTTTGACACAGAAATAGTAGGATGAGGAAGCTTTGATTCAGCAACCTGAAGTTCCTAGGCATGGAGCAGACTTCCCGGGAAAAAAACCAGACCAGGGAGATGGTGGTGTGCCAGGTTTTAAATATTTGATTTAAATTGATTGGAATTTGATAACAGCTTTAACTGGAAGGACCCAAGGAAATACCCATAAATGTTTCACTTTATTAGGGCCATTCATGGATCTATTCGGGACGTAGAGTTCAGGCAAACAATAACAGTACTTCTTGGGCCCTTGCTATGATAAGTCAGGCACCAAGCCAAGAACTTTTACACTGCATCCCATTTAATCTGCACGAAAATCCTTGGAAGACAGCTATGCTCATTATCTCTGTTTTACAGCTGAAGAAATTAGGCTCCTGAGAAGCTAGGCTTTCCCAGGGTCACAGAGGTGACATGAACTACTGAGAATTTGAATTTGAGTCTCGGCCTATAGAAACAGGGTCTTTGCTGATGTTACTTCTCTGCCACCACCTTCCCCACCGAAGCAGCTTTTAAAAATTACTTCATTTTTGAGAAAAGGTCTCTTGCTATGTAATCCAGGCAGTCCATGAATTGTCAGTTCTCCTGCCTCCACTCAGGCGTACACCACCATGGTAGGAGATGGAGCTTTTATTTTGTAAGGACAACTCACTGCCCAGCCTTTGGGCTTCTCCTCAAGGGTTTAAGACACGAGTATGTGCAGCGTTGTGGAATTTGTTGGGAAGAAATCCAAGACAGGAGTGAAAGAGACAGTTCAGGCAGACCCCAGAGCCTTGTAGCGTATGTAGGCTGCTGGTGGAGTTACTGCCTCTTAGGAGCCTTTGCTAGTGCTCACTGGTGGCCCTGCAGTGAACGGACAGCCCTCAGCAGAGGAGGAAGATGACCGGCAGGTTCAGAAGGTTCTCTTCACTGTTTTGGAGGGTGTGCAGTAGGGTTCCCTGACACATGGGGCTGAAAAAGCATCCATCTAAGTACTTCAGGGAAGACAAATCAGAAAGAACATGGTGGGGCATGTATGTGAAAACAAGCATTTCTAAATTACACATTATTTTTGCATGCTTCGGGCAAACCCCTGGAGCCCAGGAGAGTCTCTGCATTTTGTTGTTTATTTTCACTATGAGCATTTGTGGGGAGAATGTGCTTCCCTTGAATTGTATTAAAAGGAATCAATTGTTAAGTCAGAGAATCAACCAGACACTGTTTTCTCTTGGTGTGGCGCATTAAGTGGTTCTTTGAAGTTTTGTCAGCTGTTTCAGTGACCCATGACTTGCAAGATGTCAATTGTTTTCCCTGTTTGGGTCTCGGCAGTTTACACAGGGGTAGAAGAAACTGCTGCATCTTGTCTCAGAGGACTGGAGAGGTTCTTCGATTACTACAGCACCACAGGGCTTGCTGTTGGATCTCTTGGAGCCAGAAAGGGAATCAAGCAGATTGGGGAAAAAAGCAATTATAATAACATAATACACTTGAATAGAAATTGATTGTGTTTAGATAAGTACAAAGACTTTTTAAAATAAAACAGACATGAAATTATTATGCTTCTGAAATCTTAGAATTTATTTTTAAAAATTCCTTTTCTTTTCCCTTCAACCTGTAAGTAAAAACAAATAGAAGTAACACCTATTACTATGACTCTTGGAAAAAAAACAATGGTTGCTATTCCCCTGGTGTGACAGCCAGTTATTTAACTAGCAGGTAATTCCCAGGGCTGGGATGACTTCATCAATGAATCTAATGCACAAACAAAAACATCCTTCACTTGTGTCTAAAAAATAAAATAATGTGTATGTTTTTATGTTGATAGTTAAATCAACCATCAGTTGTGTGTGTATGTGTGTATGTGTATGCTGTGTATATGTATGTGTATGCCGTGTATATTCAAACCTGAGGACATCTTTATACCTTAGTGTATGTGAACCAGAAACTTTATAACTGAAAGGGGGAAGGAATGTACACAAATATGAGAGTTCTTTTTGATTTGTAGCAGTGAGACGTGTGTCATATCTATATCAAATATTCTTGTCTTATCGTGTTGCCCTGGCAAATTTCCCCCTTGGAAATTTTCCAGTATCGCAGAATTTGAACAGACAGTAGCGTTGCCTTAGCCAATGAAAAGAATAGTGTTTATTTTAGGTTAAGCAAGATTCCTTTGATTTCTTCCAAGAAATACCTGTAAAGTATGAAAGTAAAAAATAAAAAATGAGCTAAGAAAAAACCCAAGCGAGCCCCAAACTCTCTATTTACCAAAATGCTGCTATGTGTACCAGTTATATTTAGAATAATTTCCATTGGCTGTGATGTGTAAATTGAAATGTTTCTGAGATTTAGACCTTTTCTCTTTTATGCTGTCCCACTGGCTGGTGACTTAGCCAAGCTTATAGAAGGCTGTGCATATTCTCTTTCTCCTTCTTTTCAGTACAATTCATACAATGAGCTTACTTCTACATTTTTAAGACCTTTTTCATTTGCCAGAAATAAATAAGGAATGAAAAAGGATTTCAAAGGCACCTGCCTTTCCAAGAGGATGATTTCTCTCCAGTATAACCTGTTGATCCATGTAGAGAATTCAAGCAACTCTTCCTTCAGAACAGTATTGTTTGTTCTGTCCTCAGAATTACCATCAGCAATTCTGCTTCTGATGATTCCCCAGTTGGGGTCTTCAGTGAGGCTGCATATGTAGAATTGCCAGGCGTTTTGCTTAACTTTAGCTGTGCAGACATTGGCTGTGTCCATTCATTCACGCTACATAAGTCAGGCACTGCAAAGTAAACTTGAAATATCCAACTGTCTTTGTGACTGGTCACGTAAATGATGTCTCTGATTCAGGCAACCATCCAAAATACTATTTTAGTTGTGCTCAGTTTTTAAGTTTTTAAAGCAATTTAAAACTTTCATAGTTTTAAATGATTTATCTTGCAAGGTCTGGTATAATCGAGTTATTATAAAACTGCTATGCAGTCTAGTTTTATTGCATTATTATTTGGTTTTTTGGTGGTACCAGGGATTGAACTCAGGACCTTGCACTTGCCAGGCAGGCACTTATTCCACTGAGCTATATCCCCAGCCCTGCATTATTATTTGGGGTGGAGCATTTCACAGCAAAACTTGCTTTCTTTTTCAAGAGCTGGACTCTTTATAAGGATTAGAGAAAAGAGTGCTCATAGATGTACACGAGAAACAAAGGTGAGAGAATAAGTTTCTAATCGGGGGAGTAGTAGATGTTTTTCTCCCTTTCTGTGCTCTGGCAACTGGAAGGGAGCAATCCTCTGTGGAATGCTGCCCAATGAAATGTGATACTTGGTCGTGCTTAGGAGACGTGACCTCTCATGTATCTTTATACTGCCAGCTGTATGTCGGCACACCTGTGCCTTCTCTGGGAGGCTGTGATCCCTACTAAGGGCAAACCCTGGCCCAACTGTGTTGATAAATTACACATAGAGAGACTGCACTTTGTCTTCCAGTCTTTCCTGGTGTTTTTCCTTCTAACAGTTGCCTGATTTTTGTAGTTAGTGGTGAAATCTCAGTGGATTCTGTGTCCTTTTTCACACTTGCTCATTTTTACTTGTATCCCTGTTTACTAGTGTTATTATCTCCTCTATAATTTCTGTTTTTCTTGGTTTCCTTCTCTGGCTGTGTTTTCTGCCTGTACTTCAATGTTTCTGTAGCTTGGCCTTTGTCTATTCTTTTACACTCTACTTGGAGCGTCCCTGCCACTTCCATGGTGCCAAATACGGCTAATTGTGTGTGTGTGTGTGTGTGTGTGTGTGTGTGTGTGTGTGTGTGTGTTCCATGTAGTCTGCTGCATTTTAGATAAAATTCATAGTTGCCACAGACATTTAAAATTGGATATATCTCCTCTACCAGTAAGAGTGTAAATTAGTACAACCATTTTGGAAAACAGGACAGTGGTTCCTCCAAAAATCCAAACACAGAGTTACCACATGATCCAGCAACCCTTTCAATGCATATAAAGCCAAGGGGAAGGAAGTAATTAGATGAAAGAGATATTTGCACGCCCATGTCTACTGCAGTACCATTCACAGTAGCCAAGCTATAGAAACAACCAAGATGCCCCTGGTGGAAGAATGGATCAAAGAATGTGGTATATAGTACATGATATTGATTCAACTATAAGAAAGGGTTAAATCCAAGCCAAGCATGGTGGCACATGCCTGTAATCCCAGCGCTCTGAGAGACTTTGGCAAAGGTATAACAAGTGTGAACTTAGCCTGGCCAACTTAGTGACTTAGCAAGAACCTGTCTCACAAGAAAACAAAATAAAATAAGTTAAAATAAAATAAAATGAATGTTGTCATTTGCAACAATCTGGATGTAGCTAGAGGATAGTATGTGAAATAAAATAAACCAGGCACTGAATAAATCGTATATGATGTGATTTTACTCGTTTGTAGAAGCTTCAAGTTGATTTCATAGAAGTAGAGACTAGAATACTGGTCACTAGAGGGAGGAGTGTGGGAAGATAGACTGAATACTGGAGTACTATTCCAGGGTGGGCTAAGTACTTTGTAGTCTTATTAGGTAGCACAGTAGAGCAACTATTGTCCACAAAGGTTACTTGTCTATGTCAAAAATAGTGGAAGAAAAATGGTTGAGGATTTCTAACCACAGAAATGAAATGATGATGTGTCTGAGAAGGTGGAAGTATTAGTTACATTGCCTTGATCATTACACATTGTATACACATACTGAATTAAAACACTGTACCCATAAAATGTACAAATCTTATGTCACAAAGATTAAACAAATATCTACATATAAAAGCGTCCCAAAACTTCGCATGGAATGTATAAAAATATATGACACACAGGAGTGCATACTGAGTATGGTGTCACATGAAAATTATAAATCGTTGCATTTTGTTGATATTTATTAAACACAAACCATTGAACTTTGATATTAAAATGTACTGATGGTACACAGAAAATGTTTTTAATAAAAAAATAAACTTTTTGTGAAAAGTGGCCTATATATCAATAAAGATCTCATCAATTTTCCTTTTCCTTCCCTCCCATGAAAAAACGTCTATCATATGAGTCTCTGTTTGTGTTCTTGACCTCTGTGAAGATACAGATCTAGAAGCCAGCCTCTACTGCGTATCTCTTGTTATTCACCACCTATTTGATTGTCATTATTGGCACTCTCAATATTTCTGAAATTGCATAATGACACAGTGTGAGACCTTCCTCTCCACATTTCATTTTCTGTTCCTTGATTACAAAAAGGCTCATATTTGCACCAATATTCAAGGTTACCATTGTTTTCTCAAGGGCCTTCTTTGTTAGCTTCTTGTGCTGTGGCAAAATACCTGAGGATGTCAACTTTTTGAGGAAAAAAGATTTATTTTGGCTCTCAGTTTCAGAGATTTTGGTGATGGTCTGTGGGTGCCATTGTTTCTGGGCCTGCAATGAGGCAGACACTTCATGATGGATAGCTGTGGTGGGAGAAAGCTACTCGCCTCATTCCAGAGATGAAGCAGAGAGGAAGGGGCTGGGGACAAGAACCTTCCAGGATGTGCCTGGTGACTTTCTTCCTGCAGTTAGGGCCCACATCCTACAGTGTCCAGCACCTCACATCAGTGCATTATTGCGTGGGTGACCACATCTTCAACACAGGAACCTTTGAGAAACATTTCATACGCCAATGAGAACAGCCTCCAAGTTCTTGAAAATTATGTCTTTCTCTTTGGAGGCAGCCATCCTGCCATCTTCTTGGTCAACTTTCACCTCTTAGTTTGTTAGATAGCTATACTCTTAACAAGAACTATGCTGTGATTTGAACAGTTTTTCAACACAACTTACATTGCCTTTATGAACTAGTACAACATCTGGGAAAAGTCTCATTTCATTGGCATGCTATCTTTGGACATTTAACTCCCTTCGTAATCAGAAAGAGACTGATAAAGACCCTGGTCTGAAGGGTCAAAGAGGCCCTACCATTAGATAGGGCTGTTTCTGAGTAACCTTCTCAGTTCTCAGTTCATCACGAGCACTTCATTGTTTAGCCACCATATGCTTTCCCTCTGTCTTGTAGCTGTAGGGCTTTGGAGCCTCACATGATAGGGATCCTTTGCCTCTTGTCTTTGAATCTTTTCTTAGATCTTTAAAATATATATTTATTTTAGAAGCTGTAAAGATTCATTAATAGCAAGGGACAAAGAACTCTAGGGAGATAGTGACACAACTTGAAACACCTCTTAATATTCTCATAAGAAGATATAAGAGACATAAATTTACTTATGCAAGAAACATGTTTACTAATGAAATCATCCTTAAGATTTGAAAAGTATTTCATACCCATCATTTTACTAGATTTGTTATTTCATCTCATATACTTGTTGCATTGCCATTGACAGATTTCTCAATTGATGGCTTTCACTAAGGACTCAATATTGCTATTAATAAGAGAAATGGCTTGGTACAGTTGTGCACCTGCCATGTGGCAGGTGCCAAGTTCTGTGCTCATATCTGAGTGTATGAATTGACGGAGTGAATCAGACCATCTTTGTAAAGGATCATAAACTTGCACACTGTGGTCCATTCTCGGTCTGTCCAGAGTTGCAGAGCACCCTTACTTGGTGTGGAGTGAATGGCCTTGCTTGTTAGGATGACCTTATGGAAATGTGTGGTCAGGAATCCAGCAGTTAACCATAGATAGAGAAGACATCATATAAAGGAATCTAAAGAGATGTTTGAAAGCCTTATTCTAATAGGAAATATAATTAAGCTATAATATCCTTGGTTTTCCATTTGAGGTTAGGTCATCCAGTGGTTAGTATAGGAAAGTAGTTTTAGACAAACTAGAATATGTTTTTATTCTTCCTATGTGTCAGAGACAAACAGCTTTAGAAATTCCTGTGAATTTTTCCATACTTAAGAAATTGAGAAGGATATTTCTTACTTATCTCTTATATTAATTAAGGCCTTAAATATCTTTTATTAAAAATGCAACTAATAATGCCATGATGGTTTTCTAATTATATGATACTGAATAAGTTGACTTCTGGAGGCCAGTGAAAATTGTCATTTGCATGGCTGTAGTATTACAAGGACTCTGCCTTTTACAAATTGCTGCAGACATTTGGACTTTGCTTGGTTAGCTTTCAGGATAATATTGCCACTTACCAGACTCTTCAACCCCCTGACATTGCAAAGGTGAGACCAAACCACAGCTACAGTGATAGTTGTTTCTGTACTCTGGGGAGAAGGGTTGGACTCCTGATAATGTGTTCAGTAAAACCAGCTCATGATCAACGCGCTCAGAGTGATCTGCAGAAATATTTTGTACTAGGAACAATATGGCCATTCCAGTGACATTAACAGAAATGCCTAACAGGCAAGCTAGCGTTAGTCTACAAGGTCTGAACTTGAGTTTAAAATATGCCTTAGGACTAAGCGTGTGTGGAGGGGAAACTAGCTTAAACCAACAGGATACAGTTACTTCACTTACGATGGTGCTATCAAGGCAGACATGCTGGCTTGAGAGTAGTTGGTCTAGTTACCATAGTTTTCACACATAAATATTTTACTGGTTTTTGTATAAAATATTTCTGAACATTATCATAGCTGATCATGTCTCTAGACTGTTTATTTTTCCCATTCTGGATGAGGACAATTCTGAGCCTGCAAGGATGACCTCTGATATCATTCTAAGATAATGCCATTCTTGCCACTGAGGCTTGTGGGATACAGGAACATAGTCGGCAGTGTCACATAAGCTTGCATTATAGAATTTAAAGATTCTATTTTGTAGAACTCAGTATAAGTCTGTTGGACATTAAACTATGATAGAGATTGCCAAGAAAGCACAAGTCTAATACTGTGTCAAGTAATATTAGGTTTGTCATGTGAACAAAAACATAAAATAATTTCTTTTTTTAGATAAAATTAATCCATAAGTAAATAGTCCCGAGTTGATACGATGATCCAGGTCCTTTGCTCTCAACCCCTGTTACTAGGCTTCCTCCTCATGGACCAGCTTGGCTACTCCAGCTCCAGTCCGTTTATCATACTTGCATTCTAGCCAGTTGAAAGGAGAGACTGACAAAAAGGACAGTTTTCCTCCTCTGTGAGCAAATTTCTTGGGTGCGACATATCTCCTTGGTTGAAACTTGGTCATGTGACCACACCCAATGCAAGAGAGGCCAGAGAACATCAGCTGAGTGGCAGTGTATCTCCCTGAGAGTTCTGTTCTCATTGCCAAAGAACAGATAAGTGACTGCTGGGAGAAGAGTATCAGGCTCTAGCACAACTAGATGCTACACTGTTTATACAAAAATCAGAGCTGCAAGAACATGGCACCATAGATGTGGATAATCTTTCTCACCATGGAGCAAAACAGAAAATGTATTGAAGAAATTCTTATAAGAAAAGAAATATTCAATGGTTGATTAAAATTGGATGTTGAAAGGCTCATTCCTTATTAGCATCCTGATATTCCTTATGCAAGCAAAAAGGAATGATGTGGCCCAGGAACAGAGAAACGGAAATGATTAAGTGCCAACTCTTCATGACTTTTATAGCAGTTCATTCAGCTGCCTACCCACAAAGCACTTCCCAAGGAAGTTACAGCCAAGAATGCACTTGGCTGAGCTTGTCCATTTTTACTTTATTTCAATGACCATCTCCAGAAAAAAAAAACATTCTGAAAGAAGAAAACCCACTGAAAGACTTGGGAAGCATTAACAGAGATTTTATTTGAAAGACAAATTTAAAAAGAAATACTTTAAAATCATCTATGTGCAATTGGGAGTTTTATTCTCTCTCTCCCCCGCATAGGTGTTTCTGCAACTAAGCTATAATACATATGTACATGGGTATACACAAGGTTAAATTGATAATTTCGCAAAGCTGGGACTCTGTTTTCTTGTCTTAATGACCTGGAATGAGAACAGAGAATAAGAGGGAATTCTGTTAAAATAACCTTCCCCAAACATGAAAAGGCTTTTAGTGTTCAATAAACTGTTTATTTCCCCTCCACTGGGAAGTGAATGCATGTTTAATGCACAGGACAAGATCCTGGGCTGATCATCTGCAAAATTAAAGCATTTTATAAAGCTTCAAACACCAGTTTGTAACAACCACCTATTGATCAACTCAATAGCTCTCCAGTTACTTTCAAGAATTCAAAAAACCTGGTCCAAGTTTTCCTTACTGCAGGTACCTTCCTCACTTCAAGGGGTTCCCTTGGGACCCCCACTACTCAGCTTGAGGGAGGTAAGCAAGAAGCCTGTTCTTGGGGATTATTTTTCTTCAAAAGTACAAAGGATGATCAAAATATATAGGGAATGTTTAAACTTTTTAAAATTTATTACAGTGAAAGACATGTTACCACTCATCCCCCACAAGATACTCAACTTGGTCTTGAACATACTGACCCCATTATTCTTGCTGCTTTCTGAAGCAGCTCTGGAAGTCCTCTTTTGAGAATGCTTTTACCAGATGTGATCACAAATATGGTGAATGTTGCTCCTAGTGTCACACAATAGAGAGGCAGGGTCATAAAACCTTTACAGTGTGTCCTCATCCACCTTATTCCCCTTGTCTGGTACTGTTTGACCTCTGGGTCTTTCCCAAAGTAAAAATGACTAAGAGGTAAATGTTTTGAATCTATTCAGGACATCAAGGTAGCCACAATACTGTAACTAAAGGTATTCCCGAAAGAGAAATTCCAGAACTGTTTTGGAAAGTACAAAATATTATTAGATAAATGTGTCCAAAGTGAGACCAAATATTTGAGAGAAATTAATGGTAATGTTACTATAATAAATTTTAACTTAAACATTCATTGTATTTTTCATTCACACTCCATTATTTCCCCAGACACTGCTAGTCTTTTACAGAGATGTGGCTAGTCCAAGAATCACTTAAGGTACTTCTTAGGAGGTCTTGGGTTGATACTGTCTTTAAGTCAGGGCAGCTGTTCATCCAGGGTATGTTTTCAGCTTTGAAATTTAGCTGAAACTTGGTGCAAACAGGCAAAATCTCTTCCTATATCCAGTCATATAGGTGATAAGCTTTATAACCTTAGCTATATCTTAATACTCTATTATTTTACCTCTTTTAGTGGAACCTTTCATTCGTTGTAGATGTTTTTAAGAACTTTTGTAATAGTTTCAAATATTAGTCTCTTAGACCATCTCTGTCTGTTTGCCAGGCATGGACCATTAGAGGAAGCCATTTGAACAAATGCTGAAATAATTTAGAATCTCACTGGAAATAAACGGCCAACATCTTCCAAACTGTGTCAACATTAGTTTCGAGAAATACTGTGTCAGTTGAAAATGGCTTTGTCTCTTAAGAAATTTGAACAATTTAGTATGCAGATTACTGGAATTGAATGATTTGCCCAGTTAGCAGAATAATTCAGATATTTTCCCAATTAGTTTTCATCTGATTTTTAAATTATACTAGATATTTTAAGGAATGTAAAATAAATGGTAAGAAGCTTTTCCCCATGTGTTGAGTTTAACTTAATTATGAGACATAGCTGGAGAACAACTGTAAAAGCAGTTATATGTATTCATCCTTTTCTTTTTTCATTTATAGATTATTTGCTGCAGTATCTACTTGTGTGCCATGCACATGTAAAAGTGTAGGCGATGGTGGTGACCTGTACATTAAAACTATGTTCTCACGGAGTTGTCATTCTGATTAGAGAAGAATAAGGTGAAAAAAATGAGTGACTGAATAAATGGAGGAGGAAGGTGTTTCAGATAGTAAGAAGTCCAGTACAGGAAGGAAGTGCTGTATGTTGTAGAAAGGAGTAAGCAGAGAGGATGGTCGTGGGAAGGTCCCTCCAATCATGGAAATGAAACAGAAGGATGCGAAAGTGGAAGAAATGAGAGAAAGAGAGCAAGAGAGAGACAGACAGACAGACAGAGGCAGAGACAGAGACAAAGAGAGAGAGAGACAGAGAAAATTGTAGGTAAGTGTAGGTTGGCTGCTTCCTTAGGGAAACTGAGTTATTTTATGGCTGTGCCCATGCTACGTCTCTTGGTATAGTTTGCATATATTTTAGGTGTGTTATCATCATCAGCTAATGCTTATTGGACCATTAGCAAATATTTATGGGGAGCCGTCTGTGCTCAAGAACACTTATTAAGTGCAGAGCTCTGAATTATGAGGTACAAGGATTTTCAAAAGATAGGATTCTATGGTTTAGGGGAAATATTTCAAAGGAATTACAAATTAATTTGAAAAACTCCAGGGCCTTCTTAGAGAACCATTGTACATTCCAGATACAACATATACAGGTAAATGATTAAACCAGATGGGAAGTCTTTTCTCTTTCATTACACAACAGATAAGAATTATGAAGATGGGCAGACTCATGTCTAGGAGTTCATGAGATCACAGTGGGTCTAGAAAAGAGATAACTTATTAATTCATAAAGCTTTTCATTGATTATTTTGCTTCCCAGCAATTTTGTGGTTTTTTTGAAAAAGCTAAATATCTCCAGCGTATGTAGAGAAGTGCCTACTTTTTTCTGTGACTTGGGGAAATGTAGGAGGAACAATTACAGATGGGGACAAATAGTGGTGCCTCAAGGACATAGGGGAATAATCAATATTTTCTGGAAAAATTAGAAACAAATCTTGTACAAAGCCTAAACGGTGGCCATGAAAGATTCCAGACACATTTAAAGCATCCTATATGGATAAATACTTTGTATGAAAGAGAGCACGAGGTCTGGACCCAGCCAGACAGATGGTCAGGAAAATGACATCATCTTGCAGCTTGGGCTTACTTATCTTTAAGGTCATCGCAGCACTGAGGGTAGCTAGCATTTGTTAAGCACATGCTGGGCACACAACATATATCATAGCTATGCTGAATTGGACATTTTAAATCTCTATTTTATAGCTAGAAAACAGACTCTGCATGAGTAGGCAGTTTACCACCCTCACCCAGTCAAGTATTCAGAAGGCAGCAGGACTCATATCCAGTCTCCTTGGGCTCAGGAGCCTCTCAGCCCTCGTGGAAGATTTGCAGTAGCAATGCAGAGTGCTGCTGAGCAGGCTGACAGAAACAAATAGGGGAAGCATGTTTCTGCTGCTTTTCCTCCTACCTTCAAGGACTTGGATTCACCTTGAGATCCTGTGTGGACAAAGTAATTCCATGGGACTAAATTTAGTTTTGTGCAATTAAATTTTAAAACTGAATCCTTTTCATTTTAACACACACACACACACACACACACACACACACACACATGCTCACAAATACAAATGTGTTTTTTTTCCCAAATGAAGAAAACAAATTTGAGATCTCAAGAGGACATTAGTCATGCAGCATGTAGGTGGAATGACTGAAAAGTAACTTAATAGAATTAGTGTTGTAGAAGGTTAGATCATTAATGGCTTATGTCTAATAGACATAAATAACAACAGTGATTCTTCACAAGTGAGGTCCTATTCCATTATAATGAGCTTCATTGCAGAAGCGGAAGCTACTATTCAATATTAGGTTAATTTTGACCTTTAGATACAATCTTCTGGATTTTAATTCTCATTAAAAATTGTCATCAACAAGGACCTGCTGGATGATAAATTGGTGGTGGAGATAAGTAGTCGGCGTGAAAGTTGCTCTCAAACAACTTCGTTTGACATTTCATCATGACTGTGGTGAATTTTCACCGGATTATATAAGAGTTGTCTCATTCTGAACTGTCAAATCTAGGGAATTATTAGACAAGATATCCCCAAATAGCAAAACACCTGAATCATAGGACTTCCATGAGCTAGTTTTTCCAAGAATGACTTGAATTTCTTTAATAAGATTTTATTTCAATTTAGACTAATGTGAATCATACTTTTGACATTTTCAACCTGGATGCTAATGTAATCCATCCGAAATTGACTATATGTTCAGGTTTAGATTTATATAGAATAGAATGGGAAGTCCTTCCTAGTGTTGCTATCAGACAATAGGAATCACAGCAACAACCATTGTTGAGTCCCTGTCGCCTTGTCTGTAAATCAGTTGTGATTGTACTATTTCTTATGCTACTTTGTGTCTGTTAATATGTTTTTGTTCTTTTACTTTTAAAATAATAAAAAAAAATAGGAATCACACCAGTATAAAAGACAATCTCTTATAGTGGAGAGATGCACTGATTGTTTCTCAATTACCAGGAGATGTAGATTTGACTTATATGAAACCCAATCCATGAATTAATGTTATCCTTGTGGATGGAGAAAGTGACTGTATATAATAACGTGCATTTCCATGTCAAGTCCTGTCTGTTTCTTGTTTGCTATATATTATTGTCTTATAAGGTTATCTAATAAACAAGTGGCCTAGAATATGCACATTCTAAGTTATTCAGCATCAGTCATTTTGTGCACTATGAAGGTGAATTTTCCTTACTTCATTATGAGAGGGAGATGTTACTTTCACCAGCCATATTTTTCCTGTTTCAATATTGGGATTAGATAAAATACCCTAACAATTGTTCAGATACTCATATCCATTTTTATTTTCCCTTTTATGCCCAGCACCATGTGGTAGTTTCTTTAGCTAAAAATCTAAAAATATCACAATAGTTCAGAAAGTTATGCAGCCTAAATATAACTTGCAACATATTTCCTCAGTGTTATGAGGGGATCTCTTAATCCTACCATGCTATAACAGGAGCAGAGCTGAAAATTAACCCAGCAGACACTACTCCTTTAGCACAGATACTGCGAATTATCTCTTCTGTGACTAAGGTAAATTTTAAGATTCTGGGTTTGGGGTATAGAGACTAAAATGTGTGTGCAAAGGATTGAATTGATCAGATTGTTAGGTGGTGACCAATCACAATATTGGTTGATGATAATTCTAGGCCCTTTTTGGAAATTATTAGGGATGTGCTTCAATCAAATGAGGGAGAAAATTTAAAAGGTGAAGTATTCAGGGAAGTTTATCTGCAGAGAGTGAACAAAAAGCAGGGTTAATCTTTAATAAATGGTGCTGAGAAAACTGGATTTCCACATGCTGAAGACTGAACCTAGACCCATATTTCTCACAGTGCACTAAACTAAAACTGAAGTGGATTAAATATCTAAGAATTAAAACATAAATATTTAATCTGCTGGAAGACAGAAAAGGTAAAACTGTTGAAGATGTAGGTTTAGGCAGAGACTTTATGATCAAAATCCCAATTGCATAAGACATATTACCAAAAAACATAAACAACCGGGATCACATCAAAATAAAAAGCTTTTGATAACAAAAGAAAACAACAACAGAGGAGAGAGATAACCCAGAGAAGGGAATTTTTTTTTTACCAGCTACTTCTCAGACAAAGGACTAGGATACCTAACTAAAAAAAATTAGAACCCCCAGATTTAAAGACTCAGTCCAAAAATTGGTATCTGAAATGAACTGACCCTTCTCAGATGAAAAAGTACAAACAGCAAATAAATATATGGGAAAATGCTCAAAATCACTAGTCATTTGAGAAATGCGAATCGGAACAACACTGAGATTTGATCTCACTCCAAAATGAATAACCAATAACAAATGCTGGTGAGATTGTGCAGAAAAAGAAACCCTCCTCCTCTGTTGGCAGGAATGTAAATTGGTGTAAGCACTTTGGAAATCAGTATGGAAATTCCTCAAAAAACTAAAATTCGATCTCTGTTTGACCCAGTTATTCCCCTTCTAAGGGTCTTCCCAAAAAGAATTAAAAGCATCATACCACAGTGATATATACATACCTGTGTTTACAGTACCTCAATTTAAATAGCCAAATCTTAGAAACAGCCCATATGCCCATCAAAAGATGAATGGATAAAGAAAGAAAATGTAGTATTTATATATAATGGAGCATTGTTCAGCCTCAAAGAAGGATAAAACTGAGACTTCTTTTTTAGCATAAAAAAAAGTACAATCAAAACTGATCTACAGACAAGGTGACATGGACTCAACAGTGGTTGTTGCTTTACCTATTGATATCTTTGAAGTGTATATATATGAACCCAGCTACAGACATGCAAAATTGGTCAGATAATTAATCCTCTCAACAACAGAAAAACACAAAAAACAAAAAACCAAAGACAAAAAAAAAAAAA
>PVLD010000204.1:0-56334 GCA_004027595.1 Dinomys branickii
GATATATAGATAGATTATACATAGATATATAGATATATGGATATATTAGCGCTGAGCAGTGAGGTCAAAGAGAAAGTTCACTGAAAACCCACAAATGGTTGAAAAGTTCACAGGACAATTTGAAAATGCTGATACCACCTTGTCAGAAAGATGCCAAAAGAAAAAAAAAAGTAAGATTCAAAATTCTAAAAGTTTCATGATCAAATAAACATTAAACATGTTTCTAGATTTCAGGTGTACAAATATGAGTAAAACGTAAGTAAATGACACGAAAATACTCTGCAGACATTGGTTTCTGCAATTGAATAGTAAAAGATGAAAGGCAGATTATTGCATTGCCAAGCATTTTCTTTTTAAAAGATGAAAAAGAAAGGTAGCTATGGCAGACTGGAGTTTGCTCATTTCCGCTGACTGGCACTAGCAAGAAGTTTTCAGTGTTTCATCACAATGGTTACCTACAGGGTAAGGAAAGAGAGCACAAATGAATCACGCTGTTGCTTTGCAGACAAATCGGTAAATGTTCAGCATGATCTCAAGTAAGGTGCGGACACTTCAGTTACATTATGAATAAAGATGCTATATTCTCAATAGTGATGGCCACTTGCATGTTTGCATGTCTAAAATATGTAAAGCATGTGGAAAAGCCATTACATCTTTGAGTATCTACTACTATGATACCATGATAGAATAATACATTATGTCAAGCATAGGAAATGAATTGAACAGCTAGAGACATATTTGGCAGAAAATTATGGCACTACCTCATAGAATGAGACAGAGGTGGCACATAAACCAGCACAGCAAGACTGTAATGTTTGGTCCTCAGAATCTAAATGTAAAGAAGAGATATTTCAGAAAGAAAAGTTTAACATAGAATTGATTTTATATATATATATATATATATATATATATATATATATATATAAAGGTATGGTTTTATTTTTGTTTGCTTGTTTGTTAGCTGACTTACCTTGCTGTCCCCAGTTTCATGGTATCTGAACTACCATTTGTCTGTACCTCTCTGAGAACAACCTGATGCTGGTGTCAGGAATCGGGTGGGAATCCTGGTCCTACACATCAGTGTAGGTCACATGTAGACACACACTTTGAGCTTTCCTTTAAGCTTTATACCCCTATTATGGATCTGTGTTCTCTTTATGAACTCTAAATTCCTGATTTTTGTTACTATGGGAGTCCTGACCAAAATATTCTACTTTCTTCTCCAAGCAGAACACTTGTTTCCTGTGCTTTACTTCTTGAAGAAAGTGTTTTGTAGTCTGTTTACCAGTCTGCGTTGATTCTTTGCTATGAGTGATGTCATCTTTCCTTGGTGTCAGATGTAGGTACTGCTCTCTCTTTATTTGCCTTGCCTGGTCACTCAAGAAGTTATTACGTCTGTATTGTAGCTGTATGTGATGCTGTTTTAAGAAAAATGCCTGATGTTATAGTTGATACATTCTCTCAACTTGGGGAGTCAAGAGGTTTGACAAAGTGACTCAGCAGTTCTGCATCTTGGGGTGAAAAGGACATGCTCTTACCCTTGTGGGAAGTTGTTCATTGTGCCAATTTGAGAAGTTTAGAAGGTGAAGGATGTGACTCAGCAGGGAGCCAGGGTGCTTACTTTGTATTCATCCTGAGCCTGTGCAAGAGGAGGACACGGAGGTTATGTGAGTGCTACTCCCCCGGGGGGGCAGCCTGCTTACCATATAAGGGAGAGAAAGAGGCTGCTCGCCACCACTCCTCCCTTTAGTTCTCGCTTTTGCTGTCTTCCACCACCATGAACTGTAGCCCTGTGCCCAGTGCCACTCTGCCTTGCAGCCAGCCGAGTATGGACTGAAACCTCCAGACTGTGAACTAAATAAACTTTTCCTTCCTTAATTTTGGGTGTCAGATATTTTATCTCAGCAATGAGAGAAAAGTAACCTAGACAGCTGAATTGCCTAAAAATAAAAATATCTTTAAAGGTCTGGAAATGTAACTCAGCGTGACAGCCCTATTTTCAATCCCTAGTAACACACGTGCACACACACACACACACACACACACACACACACAGGTGATTTTTTTTCCTCCTTCACTGAGTTTCCATTGTTATAAAATGTAGTATGTTGAAATATATTTAAAGAAATATTATAGAGTAGTTAAGATTGTCTGAATAAAGACAATGAAGAATGGAAAATGTTAAAAATTCACTGAACTGGAAAGGATTAAAAAAAACTTTGTTCATGTTTTTAAAATTATTTTCTGTAGAAAGTCAGTTTCTCATGCAGTTGAAAACAGCTATGGAGAGAAAAACTGTTAATCCCTTGTGGATCCTTTGTTATTTGGTGACAGATAGCACTGTTCTTTAGATATGACATTTTCTGTGAAAACCAGTGTTCCAGATATTAGTTTATAGTTTATGTTTATTGATTCCATCAGGGGCAAATTGAAGATTATTGATTTTGACAAGTGCAGTCAGGAAAAGAAATATCACTGTAAATGGGGATTTGTAGAAATTAGAAGGACTATTGCTCAGAAATTTGGACTTTGCTTTGGAAAGTTGATTCTTTGGAAAGAATAATAGCATTGATATGAAAGATGATACAAAGAATTAATTGTACTCTAAAGTATCTGAAAAGGTTCTAACTCTATAATCTGTGCATGATATACTGAGTACTGATTAAACATCATATTTCCCTGAAGGACCATTTGACCAGATGGTTCCTGAAGCATTTTATATATATATACATAACTTAGAAATCAATGAGAGCTTTGAGGAGAACATATAAAATTTAGCTTTAAGATTTTTATGCAGACTTGAGTTCTTTCAAATGAGTTAGAGCAATCATTAAATAATGCAGAAATGAGACTATGAAGGATAAATTATATTTACCTCATAATTTCCTGACAAGTATGTGGCACAGGAATCACAGTTTATGATTTATTAGTTTACCTATATTAATGTTCTTAATATAACTTAGTGGTTTCCATATGGGAAATATTTTGTGATAGCAGACTAACTTACTTAAATAAATAGCTAATGCTGGTGTTGTGGAACATGGATAGTGCCAGCAATTTAAAGCCTGAGGTAGGAGGATTGTGAGTTCAAGCATAGCCAGGGATACAGAGTAAGACTTTGTGTAAGAGCAGACAGATACATAAACACACACACACACACACACACACACACACACACACACACACACACACAGCCATTATCCTTATATAACAGACAACTTATTGCTAAAAGATAGGAATTTAAAAATAGGTACTGATTTAGGAATTTCTTTTACTTTAATAGGTTACATAGAAGACCTTTTCCCCCATCTCATTAGGCAAGTGATACTAACCTTATCATTTTTTCCCATGCTTCCTTTTAAAAAGGACAAGTGACATCTATGGAGAAAAAGTTCCATATTTTTAACATTCTCTTTCACCTTAAGAATTCTAATGAACTCAGGGCAATGTATGGTTTAAGTCACACTCTAGAGTTACAATTGCACTGAAGTTTGAATTCACTCTTAAATTTATTTACATGTATGGATGTACATTTCTTCTATTTCTGTCCAATTCTGACGCCCTTAAATGTGGCTGGTTGTTTTCACAATTCTGAGGCTGCCAATCTCTTTGTTGCTAGAGTGCAATGAACAAGGGTTATAATTCAACACTGTTTTATCCCAGTAAACAGGATCATTACATTTTGTCATCTTTCAGCAGTTCCATGAGCTTTGCTCCTTTAAAAAGGGTGTCACATCCCCTTTACATGTCTGTGTGCTAAAGAGCTTTTGAATATACCAAGTGTGTTCTTTGTTCCCCAACAAGCACTTGATATTTCTATCCCGGTTCCTCCTACTCTGCCTCCTGCAGAAACATTTCAGAACAGTTCAGACTCCACATTGTGTCCAGCAGGATATTTGAAAACTGTAAATTGGTTCACGTCAGGTTGAATTTAAAGCATTCGTATTTCTACGAATATTGTTATGCAGTGCTTAGCTATCTAAGATTTTGCTATTTTCATAGAATATGATTTCAAACACAGTTTGGATAATCTGATCCTTTGATTTTCCAGTAAAAAAAAACTATCAGGGAAGCTGAAATTTCCAGCAATCACATTTCTTCTAGCAAAAAATATGCTAATTTTAGACAATTCCAAAATTTCTTAATTATACCAGATATAAAATAATTATAATCAACAATCTACTTTTTCAAAATATAGATAAGCCATAAGAGTTCTAAATTTTAAAGCAAAAGAGCATTAATTATAATCTAAATTATTTTTGCTATCATTGTAAGATGGTACCTATGAGGTAAATTATGATTTGTACTTATTCTTAAGCTCTGTATACAACACTGTCCCTGAAGAACACCAGTTCAGAAGGACTCTCCTTTTGTGTCCTCTCTGATTTTAAAATCAACTGCATAAAGTTCTTACTAAAATATCCTATCGATGCATTTATAATACAAAGATGCAACATATGTAACAATAATAAAAAAGTGAGGTAGAGAGACTTGAGCTATATTGAAAGAGTACTGAAAATAAATTAGTATTAATTATAACTCGGCTATTATACTGTGGTATGCAATAGGAGTGCTAAATATTAATTAGATGTTATCTTGAAGGACAAGCAAAAAGAAAACTCAATAACAGAATAAAACAAAGGGTTGACATTCATATGCTGGAAACAGAAATTAGCAATAGATGGCCAGTGGAATAATATGGTGCAAAACCTGAAGAATATGTGAAAATATCAGGCAGATGTTAATTAATCAATATTTACTTTAAACATAAGTGGGATAAGCCCTCAAGTACTTCAATCAAAAGACTAAGATTGCCACAGGAACCTTTAATGAACGACTCATATAAACATTGTCTGCAAGAGACACTGTACAGATCTGTATGCAAATAAGTTGAAAGAACATCGTACTCTAGGCCAATAGGAACCAAAAGAGAGCTCATGGTCATAGTGACATTAAACAAAATAGACTTTAGGACTAAAATTGTCGGTGCAGGCGCAGAATGACATTTTATGATGAAAATCTCCATCTATCGGATGACATACTCATTGTGAGCCTACATTCACCTCACACATGAGATAAGCAGGAAGCAAAACCTGACAAGAAAGAAAAATGAACAATCCAACAAAAATCATTGGCAAATAGAACAGCCCACTCTCAATAACAAGTAGAATAAGTGAGCACAACATGAACAGGGAAATATTAGCCACAAAGAGCACTGATAGCTAGTTAAACTTACTAGGAATGTATAGAAAACTTCATCCAACAACAGAAGAAATTAGCCAGTCTAAAGATAAACCCTTACTTTTATAGACTTGATTTTTAACAGGGTGACCAGACAACTCAATAGAGGAAAAAAATCAGTTTTTTAAAAATGGTTGTGGGTCAAATGGATGTCCTAATGCAAAAACAAATCTTGATTATTATCTTATATGATATACAACAATTAATATGGAACAGATCATAGAGTTAAATGTAAAACTGAACCTGTAAAATTAGTTATGATATCAAAGGCATATGCAAAGAAATAAATACTAAAATGTAGACTTCATCAGGGTTAAAATCATTTCTAATTCAAAGAACATCATAAAAAGTGAATGGACAACCCACAGAATAAGAACAAATGTTCTCCAATCATTATGTCTGTTAAGAGAATTTTATGTACATTAGATAAAGACTTGTTCTTCTCAACAATCAACTAATGAGCTAATTTTAACATGTCTAAAGTTGTCAATAGCTGTCCTACAAAGAAGTTATTAAAATGGCCAACAAACACATAGAAAGTCTTAATTCAATGGTGAAATGCGGATCAAAATTAGACTGAAGTCACTTTATGTCTGCCAGGCAGTTAAACAAAAAAGACAAACAATTGTACGTGCTGAGGAGGATACGGGAAAGAGTAGACCCCTTGTGGATGGATGCATTAAAACATTGCAGTTTAATAGTTGCGCTAAAAGTCACACACACACACACACACACACACACACACACACACTCACAGATACACAGTTAAATATAGATTAAGCATATGATTCAGAAATTCCACTACTAGGCAAAGAATGGAAAACAAAGTATAAATAAAATTTTGAACATTATGATTCATTGCAACAGAGTCTACCATTTACCTAGATGTAGAAATGACCCAAATATCCATCAACTGATGACAGGATTTTTAAAAACAATTAATGTGTTTATACAAAGAACCTTATTTGGGAATTAAAAGGAACGATGCACTGATACTTCTTACAACATGCATACACCTTGAAAACTGACAATAGAAGATGAGAATCTATGCCACTTATAGAATATGTGGGGAAAACATTCTTAGAGCCACTGGATGATGAGCTTCAAAACTATGAAAATTTTGTTACGTGATTGTATCTCAATGAAAATGTTATCATAAAAAGAAGGTTTCGGACAGTTTTCACACCAAATACAGTGTTTTTGGTATGTGTTTGTTGTCGTCAGCCCTAGGTGAAACTTAGTAATACTATTTTAAGGACGGACATAAAGAAAGATGACACAGTATTTGAAAACTTAAAATAAAATCAAAAGATATGAGTTAAGATCAATCTAACCTCTTTAAAACTTCACAGACACCTGGTGGTTTTACCCAGTGTGTCTCTTGTTTTAGTTGAAAATTAGAGATTTTAAAATAGGATGCATAAGCATTTAAGAGATTTTAAAATACATTTATAGTATATATGAAACCCTTTCATTCACCTCTTCTGAAGCCTAGATTAAAACTGCTTAAGAAATAAATATTAACTTGGAATCTTGAGAAGTTTCAGTATTCTTTGGATACAACCTCTTTCCCATATTCCTCAAATTTACCAAGTAGAGAAAACATACAATGTGTAGTAAAATTGCACATCATGGAATATTGAAGAGGTATGCATTTAAATTTTTCACACTTAAACTCTCCATACATGACCTTCATCCCTTTGTAACCTGTCCACAACTAATCCAAATAATGCCCTTGAAATAACCAAAACAATCTCACATTCATTTCTGATACCTCACTATCACGTTCTCACGTGAGAAATGTTTCTCATGATACAGTGAGAGGAGATCCAAATTCAGTGATATTCTTACTTTCTTCAGCAATGACATTAGCACAGTTTATGGTTTTCAGATTGGTGAACTTGAGCCTTTCTGGAAGTAGATTACTATCCAAGGCACAGTGATAGTATAGAACGATATATTAAACTGCAGTCAGTTGAAGACATAGTGATTTTTCCATCTGTGAAAACCTGCTAGTATTTAGAGAACAAAAAATTCCACTAAAAACCCCTCCTCTCAGCAAATCCTTTATTTTTTCCATCATGATACCATTTACACCAGGATGTACACATTCCTCCAAAAAACTAACATAATGAATGCCTTTACATATCAGTACTGTATAACTTTTAGTATAATGTCATCAATAATTTCATTCACATAATTGTTCTTTTGTTAAAAATGTACAACATATTTTATATTTAAATAAATAATGAAGTCATCTACCTTTGAGCAAAATTGAAATTATTTTATTTTTAAGTGCAATGCTATTAATACTTTAGGAAAACGTGAATTTTATCTGTCAAATATGTGTATATGCATTCATTTATTTTTCCCATAAACATTTCTTCTGCTGACCAAAATCTGGTATTCAGCTCACATCAGAAATATCAGGGCAAGAAGCTTCTCCCTGGTGCTAGCATGGATCTGTTTTTGAAAAAAGTCAGTGATGTCTGTCAGAGGACAGGTTAGAATCCTCCTACTCGAATTTTAGATTTCTTTTTGAAGTGACATATATTCTTTTGGATTTCTAATATTTAATGTCTTGGGTGTAACTTTCTATTGAGAGAGTTTAAAGGTTTCTCTTCCTTTCTTCTGTTTTTCAACTTGTTCTTTTGTAATGATGACATTCCCTTTTCAGGAGAGACTCAGACACTCAAATATATAGCTCTTAGAAATAGTATTTACAGAACTTATCAGGATTATAATATAAAAGGTATAAAATATAGTAATTTATTAATGTTCAAGAATCTACAGCTCTAATCTATTAAGGACATCTCTGATGAAATAGCTTAACAAGGAATAACTATTATTTCCCCTCAGCTATCTCTTCAGCGTCCCACTGTTAGACACCTTCCATATGTACCACGTATAAACTTTCCTCCACAGTTTCAGAAACAAATAGAACACGATATTGTTCTGCTGTTGTTTCCACTTATATGGAAAAAGCTAGAAATTTCAATTTTCTCTAGATTTTTAGAGTATGGGAATATTCTTCATGCTCATTCTTCTTGTCTTTCTTATTTGTGATCAGAAAATTCCCTGCCTTTCATAATATTTTCTGCTTTCATTCTAGTCATGCCTCATTGAAAAATTAAAAAGGATACAAACTGCCCTGATGAATGAAAGAGAAAATATGTGGAGTAAACTCAAAACATTAAGAATATGTTTTCACCATATCTATTATTTAATTTATTTCTCTAATAATTACTAATGATATATTATTATCCACAATATCCTAGTAGAGAAATATGGACTAGATTGAGGGTCTTAGCTACTTTCTCATGGATAGAACAAAATACCTGACAGCCACAAATTAAAGTAGTAGTTTTATTTCATTCAGAGTTTGTGATTTGTGATTTGGTGATTTGCTTTTTCCTTTTTTTTTTTTTTTTTTTTTTTTTTTCCGGTACTGGGAATCAAACTCAGAACCTTGCACTTGCCAGGCAAGCACTGTGCTGCTGAGCTACATCCCCGGCTGGTTCAGACTATAGAGGTTTCAGTCCATGGTCTGCTGGCTCCAAGGCAGGGTGCCATGGCAGAGGGGCATAGCAAAGGTGAAAGAGTTGATGGAATGACAAGCAGGAAGGGATTAAGAGAGGAGGAAGGACATATACCCTTCCAAGCCACACCCCCAGTTACTCACTTCTTCCCACCAGGGTTTACCTCTCAACACCACATCCAGGTATAGAGTCATTAGGGGAATAAACCAGTAATGAGTACCACATATCCAAGATGCAGGCACTTCCCAAAATTTCCACTAATGAGCACAAGAGGCTTTGGGGGACATCTAGTTAGAAACTGTAATATTTTTCCCCCTGGCCCCTCAAAAAGCATGGAAATGTATCTCTGCAAAAGGCACTTGGTTCATCTGTAACAATTGCCCAATTCCTAACAACTTCATCATTGCTGAAAAGGCCAAGTCTTTAGTCTCCTCTGAGATTTAAGGTGATCTCCTAACTATGAGCCCTTGTACAACTTAAAAGAAATTTCAATACTGTATTGCCAACATACAAAGGCACACAGTGAACTTTTCTATTGAAAAGGGGAGGGATACAGTGATACCTCAGTTCATGAACGTAATTCATTCTGTGATTCTGGGGAAGATGACTGTGTTGATATTGGTGCAGGGAAGATAGTCGTGTGTTCCTGAATAGAAGCAAAACATTGCCAAATGTTTCCTTACCTTCATCAAATTGTTCCTTCAGAGAAGTATTGGTGAACCACAGTATTATTGTAGAAGAATAGGAAAGAATGAGGCCAGAACAAGACTTAAATCCAGAAAGGCAAAGATTCAAGCCCCCATAGTTCCATGCCTGGCACCCAGGCAATCTATAGCAGACAACTCCAAAGGGCTTGGACAGCCTGACTCCTCTAGCATTGCTGGTGGTTGTAATCTTTTTGGCTTTTCACTAGGTTGGACTTTGCTCACTCTTGTGGCTTTCCTCAGCTTTTACAACATCCTGGGGTCTCTGCTATACTTTTTGTCTTCACTGTTGCACAGCTTCACACACTGTCGTCTCTGGGGCACCGTTCTTGGCCTCTCAGGACTTTTTCTGAAATCTGAGGGGAAGTCTCCCTCATTCCACAACTGTAGCATTCTGCATGCACGTAAAGCCAGCACCACATGGATGATCCCAAAGTCTGCTGCCAGCTGAAGCAGTATCCAGGCTTCCTTCTGTTGTGGCTGAAAAGGTCTACGTGTGCCTGGAACGATGAGCATTATGAACTGAATCTTTAAGAAAAAATTCCCCGTGTAGCTGTTCCATTCCCTATCATCTGGAGCATTATGCCTCAGCTGTCTTCTCAAAGCAGAGTATCTCACCTTGAGCAGATCCTCTGAAAGGGGGACCTTACTGGTTCCTCACACACCTTCAAAGCTTCCTTCTTGTTGTATGTTTGTGAAGTACTTGGCTTTCTTTTAATGCTAATATTTTTCAGCACCCCATCTCTCCTCTGCATTGTGGGCACCAAATTTTCAGGAATTTCCTTTCTGGTGAAACTCAAAACTTTTAGAATTATCCAGCAATAAATTTGCTTTTGCTTCTCTATCTAGAATAGAGTAAACCACCACCCCCCAACAGTAGCCATGCCACTATCTCAACCTTAGACTTTCTTGAAATGTCTTCCACCAGGTTATTTAGTCCACTTCCCTTAATCTCAGACTCTAGCAATATCTCAGGACAGGAGAAAAATAGAGACACATTTTACACCAGGGTATAACCCACATAGCCTGATGTCCAACTGCCAGTATAGTTCCTGTTCCTAACTGAAACCTCCTGAGTGTGGTCTTTACAGGATGCATTTTTACCAGCACTGTACTCTTCTGGGGTCTGGCCAGAATCTCCCATCAAACTTGGCCTACAGCATTCTAGGGCTGCTGCTTCAGCTGCATGTCCAAATCTTTGCAGACTAGCCTCAAAAACCAGTCCCTAAAACTTCCAAATATCATGGCCAGTAGTCAAGGCTTTGATCCCACTTCTCTGGCACTAAAATCTGTTTTAGTCATTTTCTTGTGGCTGGGACCAAATACCCAGCACTCACAATTTAAAAGGGGAGAGGTTTATTTAGAACTTATTTAGAAGTATCAGTCTGTATCTGGCTCCGAGGCAGGGTAGAATGCCAGAGAATATGGCAGAGGATAATCCCCCAATCCAAATCTTGTCCCCATCATCCAGTCACCTCTCTAAGACCCCACCTGTGAGCACATGAGGCTTTAGGGAGACATCTAGATAAAAACCACAACTCACTGGAAATGAGAGAAAGGGGGGGGCTAATTTCAAACAAATGGTATCGATTCTATCTTACTACTTTTGTCATTCACATATACCATCGAAGGAGGTTGGTATCTTATTTTCTAAGGTCATGCTGTTTATAACTTTGGTCAGTTGGCTTAGGTTTGGTCTCTAAAGGGGATAGTTGGTATCAATTCTGGGGGTTGACATCATCCTTCTGCTTGGAGTCCTGTTGTTTGTGCTTAATTAAATTCTACATGGCAAGATTTGATGCCAATGTCTGTCAGGAAGATTAATTTGCCTAGTTGACTATGCAGTATACTCAAGGGGAAATTCTCCAGAAACCAAGGAACAAGGAGTGGGTAATATTCAAAAGAATTATAATTTTCTATCAGTCACTTAGATTTCTGGATGTTTTCTCAAAATTGGTATTCACTGCTTTTATTTTGAACTCTATTTTCCAGGAAGATTTCATTATAAAATACTTGAGAAAATATCTAGTTTTCATCAGATCAAAATGAATGTATGCTCACTGCCTACTGTAGAAATATTAAGGTTTCCTGAGGTCATAAGAGCTATAAATAAAATAAAACCTATTGCATGTTGAGATATTCACAAGACTTCTTCATCTCAGCCTGTAAGAAATGCTGCAATAAAGTGCTGAAACTAGTGTTCAGAAAACTGATGCAAGAAAATACTGAAACTCCGGTATTGTGATGATAATCTGTTCTTTGTTACTCAGAAGTCTGGTGTCTTCTGCCAGTAACTATCAAAATATGACAGGCTAACAGTCAAAAAGGGGAGCAAATTTTCGCCTTTCCTCAGTTCCGGATTGTTCTGTCAATAGTATACATTTTTCAATTTTTCATTTGTTTTGATTTATACATTTGTGTTTTTGTTATTATATACATGCTTCTTTACAAAGGGTCTGCCTTCCAGAAGAATTAACCTTTTATCATTAACCCTTATCTCTTATGAAACTGTACCTGTTGCATTATGATGTATATTGTCTATGATTTGTCAGTACATAGTGGCTTTCTTTTTATGTATATTTACAAACTTTTTATGTCTGTGTATTTGTGGATGTCTGCATGTGTCTACTGTGTCTTTCATCATTTTACTTGTAATTTTTTCTAATTGTTGAGCACAGCATTTCTTACCAATAGAATATAGTTTCAAACTTTCTTATACCATCTGATTGTTCTCTTTTACTTGATATTTATAAGATATATATAATTAATTACCAACATACTGGGGTTAGTATATACTATCTTATTTGTTACTAGTTCTACTTGTACATTATTTTTATTTTTTTCTACACTGTTGCTTTTTTGTGGTTCCAATGTTATGTGTCCCATTTCATGCCTGTTTGAAATGTTATCTCATTTGTACTTACTATTCCAATCATAATTGATATTATATTGTGTTTACAAGTCCAAAGATGTTTCAGCATCAAAAACTGAATGTATTATAGCTTCTGGGCATATTTTGTAATATTCATATTGTTACTATATAGTGAAGAACTTGCTAAATATTATCTAATGATTATTACCTGCATGCCACAAAGTCTTCAACCATGCTATTGTTCATAAATAAATTGGAAGGATGAAACACTGATATTTAAATAGTCATCAAATGAATAAGATTTATCAATTGCATATGAATTCAATAGAATGTGAGTTATCAATCAAACATAATGATTTACACTGGAATTTTATTATTGATTGGTTGACAAACACTATGTTTGTCTCTTCATGAACTAAGACAAAATGCCTAACACCTGTAACTAATGGAAGAGAGGTAAATTTTGACTCATTATTTCAGTCCAGGGCTGGCAGGCTGCAGAGTAGAGAGAGGATGGCGGAAGAAAGGAGCCTCCACCTATGCCAGCCAGAAAGTGGAGAAAGAAGACAGGTTCTGGGGAGGGAGAACAATGTCTTTCAGGTCACACCTGCAGTGACCCACCTTCAGCCTGGCCCCATCTTTTAACAACACCTTTACTTACTGAAGTCAGTAATACAGAAGTCCAGGAAATCAGTAGAGCACCCTGATGAGCTGATCACCACCTTCAAACACTTGAGGGTTCTGAAAAATAAATTTTGTCTCAACCATATTTTGGCCCTGCTTGCTGAAGATTTTTGTCCATCTCATTGTATAAAATGCATTTAGTCCATCTCTAAAGGACTATAAAAAGTTTTACTAGTTTCAATGCTGATGAAAATTTCCAAAGTTTTAAGTCTCATCTGACAAATTCTTAGCTATGAGCCCATGTAAAACTCAAAAAAGGAAGCTGATTACTTTTAACATGCACTGGCATAGGATAAGCATTCTGTTCCAACTGGAAGGAGTAGGGGAATAGAAAGATATCAGACTATAGCAAAACTGAAAGCCAGAAGAATGAACATGGACTTCTGTAGTTCCATATCAAGGCAAAATGTTATGGTTGAGACAAAACATATCCCTCCAAAGTCTCACTTCTGCAGTGACTGGATCACTGCAGTGTTGTGGTAGCAAGTGTGCTCCACAGGGCTTGGGCGGGCCCAATCCCACGACACGGCAGGTTGCAGTCCTCATGATTGCCCCTTTAGAGTAGCTCTGCTCAGGGCCTGGGGTTTTCCTCAGCAGATGCTCTCTGCTCTTGGCATCTCCAAATTTCTGTGGTCTCCAATGCATATACCTTTATATATTACTCTAGAAGGGGAATATAGCCTGGCCTCCCAGGGCTTTGTTTGAAATCTGAGTGAAGCCTTCCTGATTCCTCTAGTCCTATATACCACAATCCTGCAAAACCAGTCCCATGTGGATGCTAAGGTCAACTGTTAGTCTGAGCAGTAATCAGGCTTTCCTGAGTCATGACTGTAGATTTCTTGGGGTGACAAGATGGCCAAACACGGTGAAATAAACCCCAGGGAAAAAATGTCTTAAGTGACCCTTCTCTAGTAGGGAAATGGGAATTCTCTTTGCAAATGAAAACTTCATGGTTTTGTACTTTTCAGCCTGAAGTTCTTGCTTTTCTGATTGCTGAGATACCTTTAAGCCATCTTTCCTATTCCCAAGACAAAGTACTTGGTTTTTTCCAATGACAATAATTTCAACAGCCAGGAGCTCCATGGACCCAACTTTGCATGTGCTTCCTTTCTCTTAAAAACCACAAACATTTTACATCTTTTGGATCCAGTGCTTGTTCCTGATTTTCACTGTAGATCAGGTTAAAAACACACACCAGAACCTAGGCCATAACTAGACTGTTGAGGAACGCCTTCTACCAGGTTAATTGTCTCCTGCCTTTAATTGCAGCCACATATGAAATCTCAGAACATGGGCAAAATGTACACACTTTTTTGCCAAAGTCGAACACATAAGCATCCAGTCTAATGTTCTCCTTCTTCTCTTTACTGTCTCTATTTTTCCCAGCATTTTGGTGTTCTGAGCTCTGATCATACTCTCCCAACAAGTTTGGCTTGCAGTATTCTAAGGGATCAATAGCCCGTATCTCTAAATTTTCCAAAGTCCTCCTGCAAACAACTTACTAAGGATTCTGTACCATGTGATCAGATAGAGTCACAACATCAATTCAGTTCTTGGTACCAGTATCTGTCTTGGTAACATTGCTGTCACTGAGATACAACGTTAAGGACCTGTAACTTCAAGAAGAGATTAAGGCAGAAATAGGATGGCAGAGGCATCAGTCCATGACATCCTAGAAGCAGAAACAGAAGGATGAAGCCATAAAGGGAGAATATACTTTTTTATGTTACATACTAAGTGCTCTTTCTCCTACTCAACCCTGTCTCTTACCAGCATCTTCAGCTGCTGGACTCATCTGTGAATGAATCAAGGGTGACTGTAGCACGCTGCAATGATCTACTCAGCCGAGGCTTTGGGAGGACTTCTTTAAGAATTTAAAGCATAACATAGTCAGTATTCCTACTTTGTTTTTTAAAAACCTCTAATTTTACAGAAATAATAAATTAAGAACATGTAAAAATCAATCGGTAAAATTTGGATGTACAATTTCTGGACGTGAAGAGTCTAGCTCTCCTCTAACACAACTTTTTAAAATATTGCAAGGAAAAAGTACAAGGATGAAAACTAAATGTTCCACCTACACCAAAGGATAATGTTATAAAACATGAAATGTGTTGCAGATGGAAACACATTTGTGGGAGGAATACTTACAATAGAGTTACACAGACTGTTTTCTCTCTCTCCTTCTTTCTCTGCCTCTCTCCCTCTCTCCCTCCCTCCCTCTCTCTTTCTCCCTCTCTTTTATTTTAGGTTGAGATTTTATGAGAGTAATGTCCATAAAAGAGCCATTGAGCCAGAAAATGGGACTCTTTATCAAATTCCATGGCCAAGTTATTTGATTACTTTAAAGGTTAATCTCCAATACCTTGTATATTACTCCTACTATAGGATTTGATGTAGGTTTGATAATGAATATTTGTATTTTAACCACATTACCAGGAAAAACTTCAAGTTTTTATCTTCACTTTTATTGTTAGTCTGTGTAGATGCTTGCCATGCAAATGGGGTCTGTAGAACCAAAAAGGATCTTCATGTAGGAGAATCAGAAATGAGCATATTTAATTTCACCTCAGACTTTTAAATTAATTAATTAATTTATTTATTTTTTGGTACGGGGAGTCCAACTCAAGACCTTGTGCCACTGAGGTGAGCTATCCCAGCCCACCTCAGACTTTTTAAGATTGCACATTTCAATCTGATCTTTTGTAAAATATGAGAAATAGTGGCTGTAACTTAGAGATGAAATAAAGTAAAAAAAAAAAAAAAAAAAGAAATAGAGTAGTATGTCTTTGGACATTGACCAAATCGCAAACTAAAATTTTTTGGAAGATAATTTTTCTCTAGATCTCATGTTAAAAAATTATATTGGAATTTAATTTTCAATATATTTTCATATGTGTTATGAAAGCACATTTTAAAATATATTGGATGTTTTAAGATTATTGGGAATAATGTCCATGTGAGAAAATTAAAGTTACCTGGGAAAATCAACTCTGGAGGACATAAAAGGAGATGTCAAGAAAGTATAATATCCATTTTCAAGCACCTGGAAAGTTAACATAGTGAAAACAGACTAGAAATAACATAGTGTGTGGAATTAGAATCAAACTTATTGGGAGTCAAGTTAAGATACTGGTCATGGGGTAATTCTCATTGTAATGTATATTATTTCAATTAAGATTGTATTTAAAAGTGAAACAGATCAAAGCAGTTAGTACTCTGAAAGCCAGAGCACCTTGGATTACATTTGTATCCATTCTTCTTTCCAGAGAGGATGCTTGCATTCTCTAGATGTTGGACTCAAAATATCTGAACCCACAATTCTATAATTCTGCAGCAACCTATCCTTAATCTAGGACAACGAATATCTGGGGCTACATAAAGAGGTGAAGATTATATGAGCAGATTTATTTGTATATAGGAAGTTAAACAATGCAAGAATTGTCAAAATTTATAAAACCAGAAGGAAGTTTGTGGATTATTCTAATCAATTCCATAATTCTACAAAAGAAGAAATGAAATGCGCAGATACTAAGTGATCTCAAACTTACTCTAAGTAAACAGATGGTACTGTTTTCTACTAATTACCTGAGTAAGACAATTTAAAGTGTTTTGGCAATGGAGACCAACTAGTTACTAGAGAGTTTCCCCAGCAATTGCTCTAGTTCTTAATTTCTGTCCACATGATAGTTGAAAACATCAGAAATCAAAGGACATAGAACCTATTATCTCAGGATCCCAAATCTCAGGATCCTCCATGAAGATAATGAACTAAAGTCTTGGTGATTTTCTTCCCTACAGTAAGATTCTTGCTAGATATTGTAGGCAATTGTAAGCATTTGAGTAGCAATCAAGGCATACTGTGAACAATTAAATTAAAAAGAAAAACTAGTACTGTAAAAAGCAGAGTGCCATTAAACTTCATTAAAAATACTCTTTCCCCTTCACTTTAAACACACTCATCATGCTCACCATTCTTGCAATTTCTTCCTTTCTCTGCAACTTCTTCCTTTCTTCCTTTCTCTCTATGCCTTTGATTACTTTTGCATTCTTTTTGTTGGTATAGTGTCCTGAACATAGTAGTTACTTTCATATTGGGGAATTGATGCATATGCATATTATATCTCAGTCATTTCCACTTTCTCTTTACACAAACCCTACTCCTCCTCTTCTCTGCTACATTGCAAAGCAGTAGTAGAAGTCCTCTTTTGTGGGTGTTTTTACAAGATGTGGTCAAGTTTGGTGAATGCTGCTGCTAAACCATAAAAACATAACAGTGTGTAGTCATCCATTTATTCACTAGATCTGCCATGTTGTGACTTCTGACCCTCCCCCAAATCAAGATTATCATGAAAATTAAAGTTTCTACTTGATTCAGGACAGTCAGTTAAACCACTCAAGGAAGAGGATATTCAGTACTACTTTAGAAAGTGGCAAGGATGAGGAGATGAGTGTGTGTGTAATAGGGAGGAGTGTTTCGAGGATTAATGGCAATGAGTCTTTCAGTCACATTGTTTAATTAGAAATTCACTATATTTTTCATCACATACACAACAGTCATAACCTTGTCTTCAAATAGCTTAAAATACAGAGAGAGTAATTATAAGTGTAATGAATATTACTAGGTCTAAATATATGTCAATAAATTGTAGTAGCAAGAACAGTAATCTAACACTGGGAGCTAGGAACGAGGGAAAGTTTTCAGGCAGGAAAGCTTATGCATAAGTTTCAGCAACAGAGGAACAAATATCCTATCTGACCTACTTACAGATTTTGAAGTCTTAAAGGTTTGGAGCGTAAAATTGTGTTGGAGTTACACTTTTAAGTATACTTTCTATGACTTTGCAAACTATAGTTACTTTTTCTTAACTCAGTATTTTATAAACTTAATGAGCTCAGGGCACCTCTGTCACAATCCTTAGCAATCAGCTCATGTCGCTCGGATAGGCCCTGATGTATGCAGATTATATGAATGAATACAAGGCACTAAATATGTGTCCATGAAGGGTAATAAATGAATAAATACAGCGTGATAAATGTGACTTGACTCACAAACATGTCTGAGAAGTTTCACTTTTTAAAATTCTCTTTAAATGAATTTAATTTCTATTCAACTACCCACGCTGTGGACAAATTCATATAAACCATTCTCGTGGTTCTCTGCTTGGAGGTAGACTCAGGCTGTTGAGATATCTGCACGTACGGTCTGCTGACAAAAATCTTTTTCTGGTGAACAGAGCTCTTGGATTCAGTGTGACTCTGTTCATTCAATCTCCCTGCTAGTGGCTAGCTTCATTCTCTGGTACAGTTTCCCAATATGGCTTAGGTGCACTTCCCTTTCCATGATCTGGCCACCTCCTCTGTAACTTGGTTCACTAATCTTATCAAGGTCTATTCTGCTCTGATCTTATTTGTCTCTCTATCCCAATTCTATTCTAAAACAGCTAATTGGTCTATATTTACCCCTATACTAACTTACTACACTAGTTTGGGAAATGGAAGTTTTGAAGGAAAAAAGTCAGTCTTACTAAAGATAATCTTCTACTTCCACAATATGGGAAAATTTACACATTCAGTACTTACAAAAAGGGAATTATGTTAAAATTTTGAATATTACCCTTAATTATGAAACTGTGGCACATGTTTAGCAGAAAACTTCCCTTCAGGTCTGCATAGTAGTAATAATTCATTGAGAAAATTAGTATAATAGTCAGGGCACATCCTAGTGAAACGGCCAGATTGCCAAGGCTTATGACAGAGGTGGCCTGAGCTCATAAGGTTTATAAAATTGTGAGTGGACATGAGGGAAGAGAATTGCAAAGTATAAAGAATTAAGATGTGGTAGATTTAGGTAACACGTATTTCAGTCCTTGGTTTTTGATAACTCTCAGTGGGAACAATGACTTTCTACTCACTAACAATATAATTCATTTCACACTCATTTAAGACTAAGCAACAGGTCATTCAGAAAAGAAACACAGTGTCTCTACACATTCAGAAAGCAGCAAAAATTATTCTTTCAATATAGCAAAATCTCCATTTGTGTCAACTTCTGAGGCATGATTCCTATGCTGAGAATAGTTTTATATTCATTGTATAATTATATTTACCGAACATATGCAGTATTTTGCATATAAATATAATGGAAGTATGACCTCACACACGTTAATGAGGCAGAGAGAAAACTACTGACATTTTCTGTCGAATTCTGGGTTCTTTTTGTTGTTTTGGCTGTTAGTAAGCTAGTATATAACACTAATAGAAGGAACTCTGCCATTATTAAATGAAAATACAACCACATAATAGAAGAGCTGGCAGGGGTAAGTGCTCAGACATGCCGAACTATTTGTTTGAATGTTGAATTGGTGGAAAATCTTTTACTTTTGCCGTGGATGTGAACACAACGTGTGGCCTAGGAAAAAAATGTCTTTTCTTTCTCACTACAAGCTCACAAAAAGCAAGTATCAAGTAAATTTACTAGTCTACTAGAATGCTGCTTGGCAAGAGCTATTTGAAAGTAATGTCTGCATATGATTAAGTACTACAGAACCACTCAGCAATGTGTCCCTTGAATTATGCTACAGGTTTTCACTATACTTGGGAGATGATGAGACAGACTTAAGCAGAATGCGCGGGTGGCTTAGCAGGAGGACCTATACATGAGGGAATATTAGTAGGTCTGGCAATCCTTTTAACAGATATAAATGACATATTATGTTTAAACAGGGAAAGTTAAACCCTACCTCATAGTATTCTGTGAGAATGATGTCTTTTCTGTTATGGAGATAGGGCAAGTCTCAAAGTATTCATACTGTACATATCTTTTTGTAACATGATTTTTACTATACTTCTATAATTAGCTATGTGGAACACAAGAAGATACATCTTGAATATAGAGAGTAGACATATTAAAATATATAATGGTAAAATCAAAAGATTGCAAATACTTTCTACCATAGAAATGAATTCCCCAAAAACATAAACATCATAGTTTATGTCATTAACAAATAATTATATGAAAGGAGAAAATGGGGCCAGAGGATAACAGAAGGCCATTTGTGTAAATAGGTACCAGTTAGAAAGTTTCTGAAGAACACAGACCAGGTGAAAATTAATATTAACTTGTTGGCGTAACTATCTAGTCACTTAGAAAGACAAATTTTGGAGAGATTTGCATGAAATTCTTCTTTTATTGTCATTATTATTAAAGTTATACTACACTTCATAGAACAGGTATATGTGATACTGTTATGGCTTGTGTCTCCATGTCCCCCCAAATCCTCATGCGGTTATGGCTTTTAGAGGTTATGACTGATCCATGATCCAGTGCTGGGATTATGGGTGTGAGAGCTATACCCACCCTAGGGCAGATAGTTTGCATATGTAAGGGCGAGAAAGAGGCAGCTGGCCACCGTTCCTCCCTCCTTGTGCTTGTTGCTTTGCTGTGTACCCCCGCTGCGAACTGTAGCCCTCTGCCATGTGCCCCTGTGCCTCAGAACCAGCCAAGTGTGGACTGAAACCTCCAAAAACTGTAAGCTAAATAAACCTTTCCTTCCTTCATTTGGGTGCTGGGTATTTTGTCTCAGCAACAAGAAAAAGTTACCAAGACAGATACTTATGCCAGATTTTCAGATGTTATAATGCCTTTTATTTAGCAAATTTGCAACCTGGTATGTGTCTAAAGCTCTTGTGAGCCACACTGGTGATGATAATTCTTTCTGAATACCGTCCACCCAGGGCTGTTGATGAGGTAAGGCTCAGGGCCTATAAAGCAAAGCCATACAGTCTCTCTTTGTTGACTCTAGAATTTCTTTTGGAAATTTTATGCAAGCAATTATTTAAGAACTTTCTCATAGTGCAAGTGGAATTATTATGCCTACTGTCTTCTGTAAGGTGTGTTTATATTTTAATTTTCTTCTTTCTTGTTTTTTGCTCCCTTTTTTGAGAGGCACATATAAGATAATGAGAAATAAAGAACTTTAACTTTAATGTGAGGGAAAAAAGAAAGACCAAGCACAAGTCACTACTTATTTTAAAATCCAAGCATTACTGTTCTTCCCTTTCTCTGTAAAATAGACAGTTCCTGGTAAAATATCTAATTTTAGAAGTGAAGAATATAGATGAGGTTTACCAGAAACAGTGCCACAAAGTTAATGATCGCTGTATTCTCTCTCTTCATATAGCTATCAAAGCATTTCCTAGGTGTGTCAAATTTTATATTTAAAATATTCTCAGAGAACATTAAAGATATTATGTGTTGTACAGATCAGGAAACAGTATCCAAAAGATAAATTATTCTACAAAGATCATCAAAGAAGCCTGCCTCTGGGGTAGGACTAGAATTTGAAGGTTTCCGGATCTCGGCCTGATCTTAGCATCTTGCTGTACACTGCTTCCTTCTCTTTCTTCTGAGTGTCTAGAATTTGTATTGTAAATAGAAGACTAAGAGATGATGATCTGGGAGCAACACTTTTCCTTTCTAACAACAAGGAATATCTGATTTAATTTCAGCTAATTTATTGTAAAGCACTAGTTGGACAAAGCAGCAACTAGAGGCCAGAGAAATTGACCTGGGTGTGGACCTTATGTATGTCAGAAACAATTTTGAGTCAAATATCTGCTTTTTCAGACAGACTGATAAATGCCATCTCTATAACTGTTTCCTCACTTATAAATTTAGTGCAAGGATAAGATTGTAATACATGGGTCCAGTGTAAGCTTATATATGCTTATATAAGTTTATGTAAATCATAGCTATATTTTAAAATCATATCACAGCTCTATGCATACCTGCCAATGTTAATGTTTGTCAGGGTGGTGGCCTTAGTTGGTGTCCATATAATATTTTAATGTAAGGATTTTTTTACATCAAGACCCTACTACATGCTGGTGAGGAAAATACAATTGCACTTATTGCTAAAAACTAAGAAAAACAATGAACTACTACAATAATGTACATAATATTGACCCCGTGAAGCAATTTTTGTTTAGAGACTCCCAGGAACAGGTCAAATTTAAACTCTCTTTTCCTTCTGTAAGTTTCTGTTTCTGATCTGTGTACCTATTTAGCTTCTACTTCTATCAACTGCTGTCAGTAGAGTGTTCTCCTCAGGGAAACTGGTCTATGAGCTCAAGAGAATCTTTTGAATGCCAGTATGTCATGTTTTCTTAGTCACTCTTCTACCAACAAATACAAGTAGAAAGTGTTTCATGAATACTAAATTGTCTGGATTGCTGACTGTAGTCAGACTCATTTTCACAAATGAGACAAAAGAGACTGGAAATCTCATGAGGGAAAAAAAGGAACAAAAAATGAATTTAGGTACTAGTTAACATGCACAGAAAGGAAAACACATCTTTGCAAAATGAAACTGTTTCTGAATTTTATACCTAGACATTTTCAGCAAGTAGTTCAGAGGAAGTCTGAATCTGCCTCTTCCTTCACCAGTTCCTTTGGGCAGCTTCCGTGATCCATGTTGGTAATCTTAGAGTTTTGCTAACATTACTGGTTTCTTACACCTGCTTTGCAATTAATATAAATGCATATTTAATACAATATAGGCAGAGAAGGTAGCATTTAAGTTGCAAGTCTTCTGCAGCCAATCATTTCCACAGTTCTCACATTGATCTGAGTCCTAAGATTAAAAAAACAGTAATGTGTTTATCTCCCTCTATGTTGCTGCGATAGAAAACCTTTGCACTTCAGGATAAATTTTAAACACATGAAAACAGATGTTGAGCTTTTGTATTCCAGTAAGCAAATGAAACTGATATCACAGTATTTCATTTATTAGACCAAAATAAGAAGCAAACATAAACAAGATAAAAGAAGTCACAAATTTAAAGAAGCAAACCTATACTTGCGCCAGAATTTAGTCACTGCACAATCCACATCTATTGCATAGAAAAAGAGACAGATGGTTAATAAATGTGTAAGCATTTTGGGATAATTGTCATGATCTCTGTTTAAAAACATACTGTTGAAATATGATTCAGGCACTTTAGTTTTGGAATGTGATACTCATGTAGTAGCATATTTTACTTGCCTCAAATAATATATTTTTTAAATTCTGAGCACAGGAAAAGTATTGTTAAGAAAACATGCTTAAATATTTTATAAATATTTTTGCAAAAACTAATCAACACATATATGTTCCAAACCCAACTTGCACACTTGTACTGGACAGGTGAAATTATTAATCATATGTTATAGAAGCACCTACATAATTAAACAGATGGATTCAAGGAAAGTCAATAATATTATGTAGTTACACAAGAGACACAGTCTAAAACTGGTTATTGACATAAATGGATTTTTAGTACAAATAATAATTCATTGTCTTTCTAGTCATATATTTATGGAATATGTTTGCTCTTGTAAATCGTTAATTGTAGATGTTTGTATATGTCAGCTAGGACTTGGTTAGAGACTGGATGGGATATTGAAGCAAAATAGAAATGGGATGACGTTTCAGTAGTAAAAATGGTTAGTATAAGACTTACAAAACAGGAGTTTTTTTAAAAAAATAAACTAAAGTATAATATGAACATAATTCAGGGAATGCGGTTTATTAAAAAATCAAGGGCTGGGGTTATAGTTCAGTGGAATAAGTGCCTGCCTGGCAAGCACAAGGTCCTGAGTTCAAGCCCCAGTACCGCAAAAAAAAAAAAAAAAAAACAATAATGTGCACAATTCGTGTGAAAGATTTAGTTGGATCTTTGAAAGAGTAACATTGGAGAGTTCCTTCCTTATGGGTAATACATGGTCCATTACTCATTTGGCTTCATCAGAAATTAAGTGCTGAAATATCCAGGTAGAAAACCTGTGGATAATTGTTTTTATTTCCAATACATGTTCAAAATTTCCACCCTTTTCTTAGTGTCTTCCTTGGAAATACTTGTATAATTGCCATGCATTTCTAATTATTAGTGGGCAAAAATATCATGGGCACCTTGGTGATAAAAAGTTATCTTTTTGACTTTAATATTTTCCATTTCAGACTAACACACAAATGCACACATGCTTACACACACAAACACATAAACACACCATACAGAAACACACAGATATCTTTGTTTTTAAAAAGGTAATATATGCTTAATGAATGGATAGAATGATATTAATAAAAAGATACATAAATATACAATAATTTCCAACTATATTTATCTATATTTCATAATTTTCATATTAATGAAATATTTAAAATCTTCATGTTAACATAATTTATAAAATTGTCATTAAACAACATATATTTGTTGTGCAATGGATTTAGATTGTGCAGCGACTAAATTCTGGCTCAAGCATAGGTTTGTTTCTTTAAATTTGTGATTCCTTTCATCTTGTTTATGTTTGTTTCATATTTTGGTTTAAAAGAAATCAAATACTGTGATATGATATCAGGGACCCATATTATTGTTATGCACTATGTTGTTTTATTAATGATTTATCTGAATTACATAATTTCCTGAGGTCACAAACTAGCAAGTTGTAGAATAAGCATCAGGTGACATATTTGACAACTGTATCTAAATTCTTAAAAATGATACACTAAAATTAAGGTACAGAACACTCAGGGAAGGCAACAATAAAATCTTTGCCTTTTTTTCTTTAGAATTCAGGAATTATCAGGGTTTTAATATTAAAATGACTTATTTTAGAAAGCTATTAGAGTTGAAATAATTTAATAATGTTAGATATTCTTTTTAAGAAGAAGCAAGCAAAGTGTAGGACAGAAACCGTAAACAAGAAGACCATGAATACACAAACAGCTGTTCTTTCTTTTTTCTTTTAAAGATAAAAGGCAATAATACATAATTTCAAAACAAGATAATAGCAGATTAACAGTGGTTAATATATTGCATATTGTGATCTTCAAGTAGTTGTGAAGATTACAAGTCATACACGTGCATAACTGATCAAACAATGCAAGCACAAACAGTTCTTTTTCAAAAGAACTAAGTCAGCAGTATAACTATTTTATCTATCTTTTCTACATACATATACATTTAAATTTTCTTTTAAAGAGAATAAGATAAAGAGGAAATAAAAACAATAATACCAAGTTTTAAATCATGTTAATAAGAAATCCACAATGGTTCATGTATTGAATGCTGTTGTCTTCAACATAGCTGCTCATATTGCAAGATGTAGGCATGCAAAATTAATGAACCAATAGAAGCACGAACGGATCTTTTCAATGGGCTAAAATAAATTAGTAGCATAATTACGTTTGCTATCATGTGTGTGTATATATATATATTCTTTTTGTCTTCTCTTCCTTTTCTCCTTTCCTCCATTCCAGTTGTTCTTTCTTCTCAAGCAGTTTCTTTCCCTTTCTCAATATCTACTGCAGATTTTGTAACTTATTTACTCTTTTAGTTTCTTACACTGGGAAACAAGATGATGTTTATACATGTGAGTTTGATTTATTTCACCTCTTTTCTCCTTTCACTCATCTGAGTTGTTCTTTCTTTTTGAGCAATTTCTTTCCTTTTTGCAATGTCTATTGTAGATTTTAAGTCTTATTTACTTTTTCAGTTTCTTAAACTAAGAAAACAATACAATATTTGTACATGTGAGACTGATTTATTTCACTTATGAGTGTGGTCTCTAGTTGCATCCATTTACCTATAAGAGGCTTGAGTTTATCCTTTTTTATAGCTGAATAGTACTCAATTATATAAAAGTAGATCTTTCTGATCCATTCCTCAGTTGATTGGTATTTGTGTTGTTTCTAAGAATTAGCTATTACAAATTATGCTGCCATAAACATGGGTACACATATGTCATTGTGGTATCATGTTTTTAATTCTTCTTGGAAAATACTCAGAGGGAGGATAGCTGAGTCAAATGGGCCCTCTAATCCTAAATTTTTGAGAATTCTCCACACTGAGAAAAATAAATCACCAAAATAGCAAAAAGAAAACCCACAGAATGGGAAAAATTTTAGTCAACTGTCTCTCAGACAAAGGACTTCCATCTAGAACATATAGAACTGAAAAAAATCAGCTCCCCAAATTCAAAGAGCCAATTCAAAAATGGGCATCTGAGATGAACAGACACTTCTTACGTGAATAAATACAAGCTTTTCTTTCTTTAATAAGTGAGTTCACCAACAAAAAATAAAAAGAAGAAAACAAAGAAACAACCGTCATGTGAAAATCTAGAACTAAAAGCAATACCATTGAGGAACAGTCCCTATTTATTTTAAACTATATCAAATTGTTCATAAAACCATGAAGATAGTTATAAAAATGAAAGTTACAACTAAGTCAAATGCCTGATTATTAAAAAGTGTCAAATGAATTATTTCAGGATGAGTTATTCTGAAATGTTTTTACTGAGAAAAGTGATACCCAAGTAACATTAATTTAGCAGTGCTAAACTATAGGACATATCTATTTACAATTTGCAAATAGGTACTTTATTTGAAAATAAATTAAGCATATAAAAGAACTGTAACACATTTATGGTGATGATAAGTAATAATTACTTTTTAAAATAAGTCCTTAGATTCAAACTTTTTAAATTATGTTAAGCTCCAAAATTTTACTCTTCAGGCCAGAGAGATAGCTCAGCAGCACAAGTGCCTACCTGGAAAGCACAAGGTCCTGAGTTCAATTCCCAGTACCAAGAAAAAAAATTATAAAGACATATCATAGTCTCTTCCTTTTTATTTTGCCAGAAAGTGTGCATGAGAAGAGCGATATTACCTACACTTATTGATGAGTAAATACACTTGAAAGTTTCAACAAAAGTTCTTTGCTAAATTTAAGCTTTACAAAATAGGAACATAAGATGAATTTTCTTAGTTCATTGAAAAGAAAGGTTTGTAGTCATATTGTTTGACAATTAAATGCCTATATCTTATACTCCGAGTCACTAATTTAAAGAAAACAATATGCAGTATATTAAGTTTTGTTACTCTCTTAACATCTTTCAATGCTCTGGTTTTCTTGTCTTTTGAAAAATAGAGACCTATAGTAATGTAAGGATATTTGGAACTCTACCTATATTCTAGAGCCTTTGAGTAAAATATTTTTAAAATCTGTAGGGACAGTAATCCTTATGTCATCTACATTTTAAAATTTTTTATTAGTATATGCATGTGACACATTAATTACACACATTGAGGGAAACAGGTATATATGCATCTGTATTTCTTCTTCTACATGGTGAAAACATGTTTTCCCAGCAGCACGTGTAGGGAGCTGCCTTTTCTCCAGCATACTCTTTTTGCCCCTTTCTAAATAATCAGAGATCTGAAGGTCCTGGAGTTGCCTCTGCATCCTTAATTCTTCTATCCTACTGGTCAACATGACTGCCAGCACCATGCTGTCATGGTCCACATTAACTTGGTGGGGAAAAGTGGAAATTTTCCCTCGAACATGAGCAGCAAAACGAGGGTGTCCTCGCTCACCATTCCTGTTCAGTATAGCACTTGATAATTTAACTTAGGCCATTAAGGAAGGGACAGAAATTTACAAAAGAACATGAATAGGGAAGGAATGCACATGACATGATCCTTGTCAAAAAGACCCACCAGAAGGCTCTTAGAATAAATGAATGCAGCAAAGTAGCAAAATACAAAATCAATCCCCCGAATCAATAGCACTTTAAATCCACTCAGAAAGAAATCAGGAAAACAATTCAATCCTAATGGCCTCAAAAGATTAAATAGCTAGAAGAGAGCCTACTCCAAGGAAGTGAAAGATATGTATAAGAAAACTATAACATGCTGAAAAAATTTAAGGAGATTGAAGAGGACATTAGCAAATGGAAGAAAAAGACTTCTCCCAACACTGGTAGAAACAATGTTGTCAAAATGGTTGTATTATTAATGATAAATATACCTATTGTAATTCATAGAAGAATATAAATATACAGATATAATGAAAGCCAGGGGTGTAGCTCAGCAGCTCAAGCACCTGCCTGGCAAGAGCTAGGTCTTGAGTCCGATTGTCGGTACTAAAACAAACAATTGCAGAACCCAAATATAATGAAAATACCAACAGCATTCTTCAAAGAACAAAACAATTCTAAAATTTATTTAGAACCCAAAGAGACATAGAATAGCCAGTATAATCCTGAGCAGAAAAAAAAAAGCATGCGTCATCACAATCCCATATTTTAAATCATCCAAAGTCTTTATTTGAATTCTATAAATTTGTAATACTTGGCCTTCCTAGTCAGTCATCATTTTACAGCTTTTTTTCCCTCAGCAAATGGTGTTTTGGCTCCTAATTACTATAGACAGGAACAACACAAGTTCCCTGCTCTTGTTGGCTGTCATTAAACTAAGGGAAGATTTACAAAAGCAGCCTAATAAACACATATTATGTCAGATAGTAGGAAGTGCTTTGAGGATACAACAGGTTTAGAAGATACAACTTAATTTAAGGGCCCTTTGGAAAGGCTAATAAAGAAGTGATTTTTTGATAAGATACAATGTATGAAGGTAGACTTGAATGAAACCAGGGACGAATGTGTAAGTGAATATCTCCTGGGAAGCAGTGTAAGTTGAGGGAAGAAGGGACCTGAAAGTCACGACCTGTATCCTGCACATGCGTGTTGCACAGCCACAACCCCGGAGCCTGTGTGGTAGGTCAAAGCAGGCAGAGGGAACAAAACAACCGAGCTGCTTAGAAGTCAGTTGCAAGACTGGCTCTACGTCTATGTTAATACTTTTTAAAATAACGTCAAGCTCATAGAAAACAGCAAAAGTAAAAACTAGTGAAAAGTAGTCACATAATCTTTTTAAATGGTGTTATTATTAACATTTAACATCATTTGTTTTACTGGTACTGGCCTGTTGGCCATTCACTTGTATCTGTGTATTTTCTCTCAAGTCAAAGTACAGAAAAGTGAACATATCACGACTGATCAAAGCTTTATATTTTAATTTATATGTGCCTGGATCATCCCATTGAAGGCTAAAATGTAATTTCAGTGTGAAATTGATTCATTGGCATTTTTACTTGAGAATAACTTTCAGAAAAGAAGGTTTACAGCCATAAGTTAATGACCCAAAGTCTGACTGAAATTATTTTACCTTCAGTCGAATGTCCATTTAGAATATAATGATTTTGTCCAGGGTCAGGTATAATTAATTTGAAGGTGCTTCCACTCTGATTAGCAATTTCACTGACATCAGTAACAACTGATCCACCAGTCTGAGAAAGTTTAGATGCACTAATCTGTTAAACTGGAATCTGTTCTGCTCATGTCGAATATTCCTTTTATTTTCCTGTATAAAACTTGGAGGTACTAAAAAGAAACTTAGAAATCTGTGTTGAAGAGTGTTTGATTTACTTTTGAAATTCATATCAGAGATTTACCTCTCCCTCAAATCTGACAACTGAAACCATGACATTTTTCATAAAAACAATAAGCAAAGCAAATTTTCCAACAAATGAAGTACAGTGAACTTTTCATATTCATCTATAAAACAAAAACATGATATATTAAGAATACATTAAATTGCCCCATGGTTCTAAATAATGGCAAATTTGGAACATATATGTTTGTCCATACTATTTGTCTCTAAAATAGTCAATGAACAGAGTTTTCTCTTAGATATCCCATAAATATCCCTTTTTACATATAGAATACAATCATGTTTCAAATTTGAATATTATGTCATGTTAAAAAGTATTCTTTAAAGGCAAGATATATTTCAAAACTATATCAAATCACATTTTATTACCTATATTGAACAAATTGGTCTACAGGAGAGGCCAGCATATCGTGATTAAGCCATTTATTCACCACAGTATTTCCAGGCATTCCTACAAATCTTCTGCATCAAGTAGCTTCACAGGACTGGAGGAGTGAGATGGGATTATAGATTTCTTTGTATGAATTTTGTTCTCTTTATTTTTATTTAGTTATGAAATTATGTTCATCTTTAACTGACATAAAAATAAAAATAGCATGTATTTGTGGGTTCTGAAATGATGATTTGATACATGTGTGCATGGTATAATTTTAAAATCAGATTAAAAATTTGTACCTGTTCCAGTATTTATCATTTCTTTCAGGTGAAGACATTCCAGATCCTTCCTCCTAGGTTTTGTGGAATACGTCACCATACGCATTTCCTGCGTATGGTCACCTTGCTGTGCCGCAGCATTTCAGAGCCTTGTGCTCTTGTCTGAGTTTAACTTAGCATCCATTCCTGACCCTTTACTCACCCATCAGTCCTCCGTACTTTGCTCAGCTTCTGGAAAGACCTATTCTCAACTTCTATGAGGTTAAACTTTAGACTCGACATAAGAGTGATATCATGCAGTACTTAGTTTCTGTGCCTGGCTTATGTAACAAAGTAATATTAAATCCTACGGATATTTTCTCAAATGATGGAATTCCATTTTTCCATGCCTAGATAGTGTTACATGTTGCATATATACTACTTTTTTGTATCAGCTCATAAGCTGATGGTCATTTAAATTGTTTCCAATTCTTGACTACTGTGAATATCTCTGCAGTAAATACGGGGAGGCAGCTGTCTCTTTGACAATATTGATTTTTACCACCATTGGATGTATATACAGTTGTGAGATTGCTGGGTGGTATGGTAGCACAGTTTCTAATTTTATTTTCTGAGAAGCCATCATGTGATATAAAACAAGAAACAGTTTAAACATATTTTAAATGTATCTTGCTAAACTAGGCCTAGAGGTCCAATTCAACCCAGCCATTCCCCTTCTGGGTATTTTCCCAGAAGATCTGAAAATATCATATCACAGGGATATATGCGCACCCATGTTTATAGCAGCGCAATTTGTAACAGCTAAATCTTGGAAACAACCCAAATGTCCATCTACTGAGGACTGGATTAAAAAAAAAAACTGTGGCATTTTTATATAATGGAATATTGCTCACCTATAAAGAAAGACAATCTTGAGGCTTTTATAGGTAAATGGTCACAACTAGAGACCATACTCATAAGTGAAATACAGCACAGGTGCATGTGTAAGCAGTATATTGTATCACTGGTAGGGACCTGAAAGTGTGAATATGAATTAAGAGGTAGGATAAACAGTGTGAAATGAAAGGAAACTGCTCGAAAGTAAGGAGTGGCTGGGATGGGGGGAGGGAGAAAAGGAAGAAGGGTATAATTCTGTATGTATGTATGTATGTATGTGTGTACAGGATGGCTAACATAGTTGTACTACTGACTTAGGTCATTTTACTGTAAGGAACAATTAATGATTAGTTGTTTCATCAATCTTGCATGTCTATATTTGTTTTCCTGCATATACTCTTTGAAATTATCAATATGTAATACAACAACCATTGTTAATTCCCTGTCACCTTGTCTGTAATTCAGTTTTGATTGTATTGTTCTGGTGCTTCTTTGTACGTGGCTGTCTGTTTGTTAATATGTTCTCATTCTTTTACTTTTTAAAATGAAAAAAAATGCTAATAAGAACTTAATGGAAATTAAAGTCTGCCTCAAATTAAAATAAAGGTACTTTGCCAAAATAATTATTTTAATGAAATCAGAATCAAGTACCTTACATAAATCTTCTGATTGAAGGAGTTTAAAACCAGGTAGCAGAAATTATGATATTCCAATGACCATTCTCCCTAAATATGTGAGATGTTACTGCAGAAATCAAATTCAATCTGAAACTTCTGATTAAGAATCTCCAATGTGAAAGATGGGTGTGCATCTGGAAAAGGCAGAGATATAATGTCTCTTTGTGAAATCGTGGTTAGTTGTAAAAAGCAAACTACGATACTTCAAGTAAGTGGATTTTTCAAAGTCCAAGAGTTGCAAACAAGTGATTTGAAAGAGAACCACTATACATCATAAACACACACACACACACACACACACACACACACACACACACATATCCTTTGGTGAGAAGGAAAACTCTCATGTTTTGTAAAGAAGGTCAGCTGTGTGTATGTGTTTCCATGACATGAGCGGTTTTAACTATTTAGCAAGTTTAATTTTTTAGCTTTTATTAGTGTGTAATAACCGTTCATGTTTATGGAGAGATTTTCCACTGTTCGAAAAAGGCAAAAGGAAGAGAGAAAGTAAAAGGATTTTTAAGACTTATCTAGCTAGAGCACAGAAAAAAAAATAATGAACATATATGTATATAACACTGATTAGCTAAGATATGATTAGCAAAAACTCATTCTGATAATAAACAAAGCGCATTTTCTTCAATATTACTTATCTTTGTTTGACTCTACCACCTTTTGTTGTCAAATAATCACAAGGGAAAAGAACATTTTAGCTGCGCTGTAGGAGTTACCTATTTATGGAAAGGGTAAATAAAACACTATCACACATTATGAATTTCTATAGTTTACTTTTAAGCTTTGTAGTTTAAAAATGAATCTAAATTTTTGAGAACCTGAACCATAATAATGTGAGAATTCTGTGAAACAATGCAATCACCACAAACACATCAAGTTAACTTGTGCTGACAATTAATTCGAGCTTTCTGCTTCATTCCCAGGAAAAACCTAATTGACAAATGCTGCAAATTTCATGCATCCGTTTCCCGCACTCCTATTAGCACTTCACCAGTGTCTCAGATACAGCTAGACCTACTTTTTAGAAAGAAGTACGTCGCACTTATCTTGTGAAATTGGCTTGCAGACCAAGTCATATCTCTCATTTAGATCTCACAGTAACATTGTGAGACTTCCTTGAATTCCCAAGTCTAGGCGAGGTGTTTTTCTGAAGTGTGGCAGTAGTAACACTTGATATACTCTCCTGGAACTTATAATGAATGAGCTATTGAAAAACAGCCTGGATATGAGGAAACAGCTTATGTCTTTAAAGTAAGGGTGGTACTACGCTATAACTACTAACTTGTAAATATCCTCCAGTGGGTTACAACCTTGTAGCAGCCAGAGACCACAGGTATAAGTTCACACTGAATCACAAGGGAAAAGAACATTTTAGCTGTGCTGTAGGAGTCACCTCTTTATGGAAAGGGTAAATAAAACACTATCACACATTATGAATTTCTGCAGTTCACTTTTAAGCTTTGTAGTTTAAACATGAATCTAAATTTTTGAGAACACGAACCATAATAATAAGAGAATTTTGTGAAACAATGCAATTGTTCTTACAAAGAATCTATACAAGATTTATTTAATAAAGGCATATGCCATTCCATGACATTGAACCACATTTTATAACGATTGTAAACTAAAATGGGCTATTCTCTAAAATACCTCAATTGAGAAAGTAAAACAAATGTGTTACTCTTGTTTTTAATGTTTAAGTTTACTTAAAGATAGAAAAGTCAACATAGGTCCACAAAATAGAAGTACATGCATAAATATGTCTATACTACATATGAACCTAGAGTTGACATATGTGCATATATGACACAATATTTAAATAAATATGTGCAAGTAAATTTATCATATTTTATGAGAAATTAATTTAGAAAACTTTTACTCCATATAGTTATTTTAATTAACCCCAGGAAATGTCAGAATTATACAGGAAGCAGATAAAAAACAAATGTATTTTTTTATGCATGAAAATATTACAATGGAAACAAAAAATAAACATTGCAAGAAGTTATATTCATTAATAGAGGTATTTTTGAACATTTTTAAACTAGTCATTAAGTATCTGACACTGTACAAAGTACTGTTTCATTGCCTACCTAATTTATTCCCCACACCGACTCTATATGGTATATATTATGACCATTTATGACCATGTTATATAAAAGAGGAAGTTATATAAAAGAACTTCTGTTCACAACCTGTTATTTTCCATTTTCCCAGAGGGTTGGGACTACAGGCATGCAGTGCCCCATCTGATATCATCCTGTTTCTAAATCAATGCGATCGTTCCAGGAGGTTCTTTGTAGAGTTTATGGAAAAATTATGACAGTTAAAATTCATAGAGCAATTTTATGAGAGGCTTAAATTGGTGAATTCATTTTTCTTTTTTTTTTTTTCTTTTTCTTTTTTTTTTTTTTGCAGTACTGGGGATTGAACTCAAGACCTTGTGATTGCAAGGCAGGTGCTTATTCCACTGAGCTATATCCCCAGCCCCGTGAATTCATTTTTCTATGATGTTAAGTGGGAGACTTACTTGTCTTATTTCGTATAAAAATAAATGGTCCCTTGGGGTAAAAGTCACAAATTACATTAAATCTGTGATAAGTGAGGTCTTTGTTAAAAGGAGTTCCCCTGAAGCTCTCTAATTACAGGCTACCTGTGAAATGAGATGGGACCACGTCTGTCCTGGACGCTAGTTTGCTCTAATAAGGGTATGCTTTCAGATAGTCTGAAAGTGTTTACAGCAGATTAGAAAAAATATAGAAAGTTTTCAAATATAAGATATTTTCTTTTACATGATAGAACTTGCAGAGGATTTCAGAGGAAAAAGATAAACACAAAATTATGCAAGTGAAAAGTCAGGTGGGTAATAAATGTGTGTAGGGAAAACAAACATCTACTTGAGAGGAAATGTGATTGTAGCTAATTTTTAATCTCATGTGGGTAGTATTCCATGAGTTTAGTAACACAAATACTCATCACTAATATAACAAATAATAAGCATGTACTTATGTGAAAAAGACAGAAAACAGGAAGGGGGTATGTTTCATAGGCATGAAACCATCATGTATATAAGAGAATTTTTACTTTGCTTGTCTAAAAGTAGCTAAAACAAGAAATAGTATTTTTGTAAATTATCCACAAATTCCTTGTCTCCTATTAAGATAAAAATATAAAAAGAGGCTAAATTATTTTTGCCCTAGGGAGTAGGATTGCTAGTGTACATAAAGTAGAAAGATTTCAATCTAAGGGCTGTAATTATTATAAGGTCAACAGTAGGATTTGATTGTTGAGAGAGAGGGACAGAGATTTGGTTTATCAATGACCCAGGCATGACCTAGGGTCTTTGTCCTGAGCTACATCCCCATCTCCTTTGTATTTTTATTTATGTATCTACTTTTCCTTTGTGGCAGTGTCTTTCTACATCTCTAAATTGCCAAGGCTGGGCTACAGTTGAGGATTTTCCTGCTTCAGCCTCTCATAATGCTGGGACACGGGCATGTGCCACACTCCTGGCCTAATTATAAATATTAGATTAAAAAGCCCTCTCTAAATTAGATAATGAATAAGAATTTTGTAAATTTCCAAACATTGCTGCTGTCCTAACATTTGGACAGTTTCTCAGGAAAAAAGTTATGTTGATCTCAGAAGTTGATTTAAGTGAACTTTCTTATTTCAATTTCATTGTAGAGCTAATACAAAAGGTGGTCGTAACATATAGTGAGTGCGTTCTAAAATTTATTACAGTAAAAGACCTTCCTTTCCAGCTCCCTCAACTCCCTCTCACTTTAGACACACCTCGCCACTGTTCTCGCCCCTCTGTGAAGCGTTCTGGAAGTCCGCTTTTGGTGAGCAGAGGGGACAGGCAGGCCGACCAGAACGGGAGGGAGTCCTCGCCCGCCTTCCTCCGGGTTCTCCACTATGGGACTCCTGGCTCTTCGCGAGAGTCAAACTGATCACGAAAGGGAAATGTCTTGCATGAATTCAGGACCTCAAAGCAGCCAGGGCAGCACACCTGAAGGTACCTACCAAAGAGAGCTTCCACATCGCTTCACAAAGTGCCGAGCACGATGGGATACATGCGTTTAAAGAGAAGGACACATTGTGAAGAGAATGAAAGGCAGTGCATGATTTAATAATTTATAAATTTAAATATTCACCTCACTTTAGATCACACTCCATATACAAGCTCTGTATATTACTTATTAACATAAACACTATGCCTATAACTAGACCATTAAATCATACCTTCTCATTTTCCTACTAATCCGAACACAGCTAGATTTGGCAGTTTGGCTCAACGATAATTAGTCTTTCAAATTGAGGTATGAAAAATGACTTCAGGTCCTGAGAATGATAGAAAAGCTGCACGAACTTAAGAATTTCTTACAGAATATACGTATTGCTATTTAAATACACAAATAATAACACTATAGGAGTTTTCGATAGAAATCTTTTAGAGTGACATCCAACAAAGGTTTACAAAATATTTCTAACGTGGTGGCTTCCCCAGAGTTTCATTATCACAGCTCCCCCTGGAGGTCTAATCAAGTAATTCTAGTCCCTTCTGACCAGATTGAACAATGACAATAGAACTTCATTCAGTTTCTAAAAGGCTTTTCAGTCACTGGCAGCGGCTTGGCAACAGTAATTTGCAAACACTGCCCTTTATTAAAATTCATTGTTGCTTTCAGAGCTAGAGAACTATAATTTGAGAGATCTGAGCAAGACCACGAAGAAATAGCATTTTATATAATCACTTTCAAGAGCTGCTATATAATTAAACACATGTGCAATTAATTTCAAGCAAAAACAGCATCCATTATGCAGTACAGAGTTGCTTTATGCCAGCCCTGGCTTATAGAAACAGAAGAGATATGATGTCAAGTGTTACAGCTTGGCACGATTCCAGGAAATTTACAATTTCTTGAAAGTACCATCAAGAAAGCATTGTTTTTGCATTGCTTTACTCTTCTCTGGTTTGTGATTCTGTTTTAATAGGAAAACATGTAGTTGTGGCCATATGAGTTACAACTCTAGACTATGTAGTACCAAGAAATCTATTTTGAAATCTCTTATAACTTCATTCACTTGGGGAGAAAACCACATGGAAGATTGCCTACTTAACCTTTTGAGAATCCTACTATACAATTTATGAAATGCATTTGTAAATGAACTAATGATGCAATGATTAGACTTACATCAAATAAAATTAAAAATAAACTTTCTTCAATAGATTTTTTTTTTAATTTCAAGAGTCATATGTTGTCTTTTTGCAATGCCTAGGTTGTAGTAGCAGTCAAAGTAAAGTGGCATGGTCATTTTAAATGTGTCACATTATGTATTTCTTAACAAAATTCTGTTTTAATGCATATGTATTATGTGATTCATGCACAGGTTCTCTTTGTAATGCATTTTCTCTATAATGCAGCATCCTAATCAAACAAAATAAAACAAGTCCAGGACTAATTTACTTCTAAGCTCAAGATTTAGGTGGTGTTTAATTTAGATCATTCTCAGAAACCTACCCATAAAAAAAGATTGGTTGAGTAGAGTTCTCGTAATGATTGTGAAATTTGGTATTTCTAATTTCAATTAACCTTTGATAATGAACTACATGAGGATTTTGTGATTGCATAATGCATGAGGACAACAGTTATAAAATGAAGACTGCTACATTCTCAGTGAACTTTGCTCCATCTTTAAAATGATGCCAACAGAGGTTCAGAAAATAAAGAATTGCAGTGCAGGGCTTTGAAACAAAAAGAATATTTTTCAGCTTTTTAAAATCCATCCAGTAAAAGTGTCATCAGAGGAAAAGATCTGAGTCCATAAATAAACTACATGGAATGTAATCTACATCAAAATAGTACAGGGAGAGCTTTAGTGAGAGGTAGACTTTAATAAGTGTGGAGAGATTGGGAATTATTTGGAGAGCCGCCTCCAACCTGATAGTAGTTCCTGCCTCCTTGTGATCTCCCTACTTAAGCCTAATTAATTCAGCCAGCATATACACTGCACCAAACCCTAACAACTGGTGATAAACAAAACAGTTACAGACTCTAATCTGGAGTTTTTGTTCCAATAAATAAAAAAACAAGTTAGTGTCAAGCTCAGTGATCATTTTCCATGACTGCTGAAAACAAGAGAAGAATCAAAGAAAAGGGAAAAGCCCATTTGAGGTGATGACCTTGAAAGTGAGGCCAGAAGGAGGAGGAGAATGTAGGAATGGGTTTGTTTGCTCTATTTATTCATTTACTTATTTATATTTTCCCATGGATCTGGAAGCCTGCTGAGCTGGAGTCGAGGGTGTTTCTAATATCAGGATACTTAAGCATTTTAGGCCATGGAGAGTATTACACAAGAAATGAGGCTCAATTAAAGTTATACTGGGAGCACGATACTCTTTTACCTTGTAAGAGTATTATTCTCACTGTACAAACATGGATTATAGTGAGACTAGAACGGAACTAGGCTGATCGAGTAGGAGCAGATCACAGCAGCCAGGTGAGAGACTTTGGCAGTTTGAAATGAGGAGGCAGCAGTGGAGAGGGAAGGAAGGAAGCACATGTGAGACTCGTTGGGATAGATACCGTAGAATTTGTAGATGCACTCAAAGAAGGAGGGAGTCCCAGAAAGACGGACGACTTCCACTGTTTTCATTTGATCTTCTGGAAAGATGGAAGTATTGGTACTAAAGAAGGCAAAGACCTGGGAGAAAGCACGTAGCCTACTTTGCACATGTTACGCTTCAAGGGACCAGGAAGGATCTAAAGGGCGATAGTAACCAGCACAGAGAAGAGGTTGGGGCTGAGCAAACTGTGGAAATTGTCACTATGTACTCAGGCACTGCTCCTGTTACTGATGCGAGTAACCAAGTCCCTCTCTGGAAAGAGCAGCTTCGGCGAGAGAAGCAGCACGTTCTTGCTTCCTGCATTTTCTTTCTCTCTTCTCTAGCCTTTAACAAGACATTTTATTATATATTTGATTTTTTTCACAGCCTTGTGAATTAACAGAACTTCTACAACTTCCTTAGTAATGAGATGTAGCCTGATGTAGGGAGCAAAAATTGTTGCTTTCTCATAAAATTTGAGTCCACCACTTAATGACTCTCACCTTGGTTAATCTACTCTGCATTTCTGAGCTGGAGTTTTCTAACCCTCCATCAAATCAGGTGGCTGAAAATGTTATCTGGATCTGTAAAGTGTGCTTATTTTGTGTTGGGGAAATTCAACCTAAATATATGACACTAAAAATAAAAAGACAAAGCAGATTTTACTTAAACTCTCATTAAATAGAACTTGGACTTTAATATGTGACTGTGGTTTAAAAGATTATCCAATCCAAGTCACATTTTTATACTAGTAACTATCTTATTTAAAAATGATCATCCCAGAAACCGAAATAATGCAGATACCTCAACAATCATCTGTGTTATTTCAGTTATTATCAATAGGGAGTAAAGGTTATCCCAACATTTTTTTTTTGAATGAGCCATGACACTTTGATTGTAATTCTTGCTTAGGAATCTTGAATCTAAATTTTATACAAGCTGCATACCTGAGGTGATTTTGAGAGCTGTCTAAATAATTAATTTGTAATGAGTAGTGCTTTAGTCTTGACAATATTTTGATATATAGCTACTACTAGAAAAGTGAAATGCAAATATATCCATATAGAGAGGATATTTGAAATATCTGGGTATGTAAAATACATTTCATTGTTAAGAAATTTAGTTCCAATTAGCATGATGAAAGTCATCTCACTATGCATTGAACATCAAAAATTGGAAATTATTTTAATCAAAAAATTAAATAATTGATTTGTCTATTTATAGCTAAGTAATTTCAGATTTCAATATCTTTAACATTGGTTCTACTTAATGATTGTGATGTTCTGATAATTCTGATCATTTCAAATGAGATCAAAGTACATTAGAAGCAGCAGAACAGGGGAATAAGTGAAATTTCTGAAATGTTTAATAAAAACCCTTAGTGAAGCTATCTGCCTTACACTTCTATAAAGGAAAAATAATTAAATCATAGTAATCACTAATATTATGTAAACTAAAGTAAGAATTACTTAGTTCATTCCTAAACAGACACTTAATAGGAAATTAAGATGAGGTAATGAGATTCTGGAAGGCAACAAAACTTTAAATTAATATGTTAAGTGTAAGAAAAATAAAGGAAACTAAAACATCATCTAGGGATTTTTTATACTCTTGTCAGTTTTGTTTATGGTATATATAGTATAAAATTCAACATATTGCCCAAGATGTGTATTCAATCTTTCCTTCTATAAGGAAACCATGATAAACCCAAGATTCCTGAATTCTTTTCTAAAAGATAAATTCAGTTTGATGATGAAAATCTATTATACTTTATCATTACATGTGTCTTTTAGATTTTATATATGTTTACTCAACATTTTTGATGGTCACTAAAGAAAAATAAAACATAACATGCTTTATTGTTTCTCAATTTATAAATGTAAAGTGTTCATTTTACACCAGTGGAAAATAGATTTTTATCAATTTTTAAATCTAAAAAGTTTATTCCATGATATAATTTCAACAGAAATGTGTTATTTAGCATATAACAACTGAAATGATTTATTTTAAAGAACCCTGAGAGTCATTGTAACATAATCCACTGGAAATGATTATGAAGATCTCTCTTGAGATCCAAGGAGAATATAATAGGATACTGGCATGTGCATAATAATTGTGGTAATAAGTAATAATAGCATAGATTTAAGTATTAGGCCATATGCCAGGCAATGTGTTAGCATAGAATCAGCACACTGTCATGGAATCTTCAAAACAACCATGTGGTGTAGTTGCATCGTCTGCAGTTTGTATATATGAAATATGGCATTCAGGGAGATTAAGAGACTTGTTTTAAGTTGTTACTCTGCTAATAAATGGCACAGCTAATAGAAATCCCTGTCAGTTTCAGTCGTAAGTCCACACTGCTAACTGCTGCACAAAAACAGTTTGTAGTTTGTATTGATTGTTTTAGGCATATGAAAATAAGTAAGCAGTCATGTATTGATTATTTCAACACCCATTCCCTCATTTTTACTGTGTTTATATAATTGGAACAGTAGGAATGATTCTATATGCTTACCAAATGTAGGCATGTGACACTAATACTGAGTCTTTTCATGGTGTTTTGCTCAGTAAATAGGCTTTTATATAAAACCAATCTGTCCATTTGATTCTGTTCACCCGCAGCAAAAAGTATACTCTAGTAAAAAGACAAAAAAATAATTTGCAACTGTAAAGATTATAGTCATTTAATTATGTAGATAATTTTTACACTCTATCATTGATAGATGTTGTAGTTTGGGGTTTTATAAGGGGAACAGTATACTAGAGACACATATTGTATAAGGTTATTTATAATAGTCACCCAAAGAATCAGATACAAAAAGAGAGTGCAGGAAGTCTATCCACACACCAACACCCAAAGAATACAGCTGAGGGCCTGGACTCTACGATAATGTCCTGTATGAGTCCAGTTGAAGACCTGAACTGTGTAACAGTGCCTCCCACGAGTCCAGCTGGAGGCCTAGAGCCCAGGACAATGTCTCATGCAGGCCTGTTTCATGGATCTGCGCTGGGAAGGCCCAAAGGTCAGTGGTAGAAGCTAGAAAGTCTGTGCCAGCGGGATGAAGGATCTGTGCTAGCAGACCGAGGGATTGGAACTGGAGCCAGGAAGCGACACTTGAAGTGAGAACCAGAGCTGCCCTGAACAGTACCACAGCCATCCTTAGCAACAGCGAGGTCCTGAGCTCCCTCTGCGATGAGGAAAGACAAGTTCCAATCAGGAAAGCCAACATGACAAGCTTCTCCAGGAGACTGGCAGTGCACCATCTTCCCCTCTGAAACCAGGAAGCGATGCTCAAAGTGAGGACCAGAGCTCCCCCAAAGTGAACCAAAGCCGTTCTCAGTGACAGTAAGTTTCTGAGCTCCTCTTCTAAGGAGAACAGCCAAATTCATTGGGAGAGACAGCGTGACAAACTCCTCCAGAAAAACCAACAGCTCCCTACAGCTTCCCAACAGCTAACCCTCTCTCTTCTTCCTCTCCAGTTCTGCCTCTTATGCTGCTGGCAACAGTCCTCAGGGGGCCTCCCACGCCCAGCACCTTGCTTACTCAGTTCAGCTGGTTGTTATAAGTTGACCACCACTTGTCAGTCCACCACAACAGATAAACAAATAATGAAACAGTTGGTACTATGTTGTGTATAACATGCATATATTCCACAGAAAAAGCCTTGATATGACATATCTTTTTTATTATCTCTGCCGGGCACAATGTCTATTTTTTGAAAAAATAATTTGCAATAATTTGAAGTTTTCCATAGTAAACATGCTTTAATTTTTAAAGTCTATCCAGTACTATAACAATAATACATACAAAGGAACTTAGATGTGTCAAGGATATGTACCAGCTCCCACAAGGAATGTAAACATTCTGTGCTGCAAGCATATACTAATAAAAAAGAACAAAAGAGAAAGGAAGAATGTGCACATATAAAAATTGGGAACAAATAATAAACAAATTAATGCTGTATCCTGGCTTCAGTATTTACAAATGCTTCTCCCTGGCAGCCTTATCCCTTGGGTCTTCACAGGACTACACTGAAGTCACAGACACGATAGTCACGGCATGAATCAGTACGCATTTATCAAACCCTTAAGTTCTATGTGCCGGGCTAAATATCATAATATATAAGTAGACTTGGATCATGTCATAGAGGAATTTATGGGCAACACCAAAATGTTCCACAGAGCTGTTAACGTACCTGAAGTCACTGGTGAGTCTTGAACTAGATTTCAGATGTTTGCCTCACTTTCCTATACATTTTATAATAGCAGAGTGGAAAATTATTATAACAGAATGAGTTTAAATTTGGACGTCATTGATACCAGGAATAGCTGAGGCTTTCTGCAACTGAAAATAAAAAGCCATGGTAAATTCCTAAGAATGGAACTGACTTTAACTCATAATAAATGTGGTTAGTATTTGAGCAAGACCTTATTTGCTGTAAATAAGAAACTTCCAGGTGATTCCACTTTAGTTCCAATGCGCCTTGTTCTTGTTCTAATTTAGCTTGGATTCTATTGCTTAGTTATAGATAAATTTTGTGCCAGTGTTCCATGCAGCTTGGCATGTGGTTTAGTAGAAAGGCCCTAGGTTAAATTCCCAGTTAGCAAAGACCAAAAACAAACAAAACCCAGGATGCCTCGTAACACTTAAGAAATGTTGATATGAAATAATTGTCTGATATTAACATTTAACTAGACTCCTCGCATACTTTTCTGGAAATCCCACATAATAAAGAGAATCACAGTCATGACAAGAATGAGTGGTTTTCCTGGTCCAAAATATCCATTTAACATTCAGTTCCAAAGCACTTTCTTCATGAATTATAAGACCAAGGCATGTAAATTTAAACTGTTTCGATAATCCTCTTGTGTTCCACGTACTTCAAAATCACGATTTTCCATTTTTTCCTGAAATATGAACATCTTAAACTAGTGCCTGCAGCTTGAAAAACACAAGACTACAAACAAGTCTTGGGGTGGGGGAACTGCACTCACAACAAATACTTCTCAGGGCTGAGCGCTTCCTAGAAAAAACAGAAAGGAAGGACTAAGAATACAATTGTTTATTGCAACCCTGCTACAGAGAAGGATAAAAGATAACATGAGGACAATCTTTAAATGTACTTGATTTCTTGATGGCGGTGAAGTGGAGGCCCAATAACTGGCAGTTCACTGGGAGGGCTTACAGCAGGGGAAGAGGGCAGGATCGACTAAAAACAAAAGGAGGTTTTATATGCTACACATGCAGACGAGGGAAGAAAGCCTGCTGTATAATAAATACATCTGCTTGCTTAGTCAAGCAGTGTGAAAGCTGTTTGACAGCAAACTAGGTAAGAAGCACTATGAAAAATTGTATCAACACTAAGACAATGCACAGCTATTAATATTTATGCCATCAATGTTGATACAGGAGAAAGAAACTCCCTACCCGCTAGATGCCTGTCACATTGAGTTTGTGTTATTTAAATTGAGGAATGAATTCTAGGAACAATGGAGGGTAAGAAGAGAAAGAATTTATGGAAAGAAAGCTTCTGTCTGAGAGGGGCAGAAAAGGGCCGGGAAAGAGGGTTGGCCTCCAAAGCTACTTCTCAAGGGTGTTTTATTGAGTAGAGCCATGAAGTGAGGTGGCTTCAGTGTGGGACAGAGCTATAATAAATCAATGAGATTATAAATACAGTCACTTAGGTAATATTGGTCCAATGGAAAATCGTAGGATGGGTGTGAGGTAGGACAAAATTATGTTCAACCAATAAGGTTACAACAAGTACGGTAGCTTGGGTAATATTGGTTAAATGGGGGCCCAGTGGAGAAACAAGTCACTTGGCAAGCACACATGGGATTAGACAAAGACTTCCCGGAAGGGGTGGGTAAGGAGGATTGGTGCTCCACTCCAAGGTGATGGGGGCCTTTTCGGAATATCAGTCACAGCTATTTGTCCCTAGGGGAAATGCAGGGGTTACTAGTTCTTTTACTTGAAGCCTGGCTTTCAGTGAATACAGTTGTCTTCTGCATCAAACTCTCAAAGGCCCACTCCAGTCTGACTGCTTACAGTGTTTCTAACTAGCTTATGTGTCTATAATAATATGAACTCTCATGTTTTTTTATTTTTTTCTAAATTTAGTATGCTAACTTTTACAGCAGCTTTGGAGTCAGAAAAATTGAGGGGAAGGTTCAGAAAGTTGCTGTACATTTCCTCTGCCCAAATAATTCCCCACTCTTCAAATCTTCCAGCAGCATGGCACACTGCTGACCAAGAATGAACTCGGCACTGTTGTATTCTCACTTAAGATCCACACATTCCATTGGTGTTCACCCCCGCTGGGATAGACACTGTGTTTCAGTGTCATGGATCCACCAGTGATAGAGCATCATAAAAAATAAAGTTCACCATCCTCAGAATCCTCTGTATTCTTGCAGGAGAAAATAGCCCCTCAGCCAGTGTACTTCAGTTGCCCAGGTGATAGTTCCTGTGCAGTTCTGGTTGGTTCTGTCCCTTAGAAATGGCTGATCGCCTGGGCTACAAAGTGAGCTCAAGGCCAGCCTCAACTGCATAGTGAGACCCTGTCTCAAAAAGACAAAAAAAAAAAAAAATAGAAATGGCTGATCACTGTGGCACAGAGCTGGTCACTACAATGTATATTGTAGGAACCAATCAAAGAAGCCAAGTCCTCTATCGACTTCTGTACTTCCCCTTTATAGCCTCATGGAGACCTCCATCCCTGGAACGATTGATTTCTCCTCAGTGCCCATACGACTTCATATGAATTTGCCTCCAAATCCTGGGTGTCCTTTCAGTGTTTCTGCTTGCTGTTGACTCTTGCTGTTCATCCTTCCTTCTCAAATTCTTTTAAATTTCATTTATGTTTGTTAAGTAAATTCCGTATGTGTAACTGTATGGTATATTACCAAATGGAACAAAGTGAATTGACGTCATAGTTTCAGAAACACATGGCATTGCTGACAATTGTATTAAGTTACATATTACAGCCATATACTCTGCATATTTTGCCATGTAGATTATATACAACTGCAGGATGGTTGACTACAACTCAAGGGCAGTGATGTGTTACCCTTTGCTATTTGATTATGTTAAGCATTTCCTCTGTGCAGCTAGGAACAAATTTGAATTGATGTGCTTTATTTTGGTATAGGTTTTTTCAAAGACAGTTTGTTCTTGATGAAATGAAACTTTCTGTTTCATCAATGTATGGAAATCAACAGACACCCTATTCTATAATTTAATGTTGCCCTATGTTTCTTAGATGCAAAAGGAAAAAGAGGGTATATGCATTTAGATGAATTTAAATTAAAATGAGTCTTACATGCAGGCAAAGCCCATTTGCTAATTTTATATCATCAAATCCTCTATAAACTTTTGTATTGTTAATGTTTTATGAGCATCATTAAATGTTTTTAATATATGTCACAAAAACAATTCTGATGGTTTTAAGATTATTCTGGCTTTTATTTACTTGTAACCTAACACAAAATATACTTAATACATAAAATATATATGCTCAGTAAATTATACCCATTTTATACCTAATCAACTCCCTCCATGAATAAGGGATGTTTGAAGAAAAACACCTAAAAATGTGTTCTCCTACTCTCTTCTGAACCATATCTAGAACATGAATCCTAAGTGGCAAAAATCCCATAAAGATATAAATAATGGCAGAAGATTACAAGCAAGTGAACAATATTGTGAGAACTCATAATTGGGTGAATTAGTGATGAGAGACTTAGAAGTCACAAGACAGTTGAATCTTCTGTCATTGAAGGAGAAACGAAAAATAATCCTATTTATTTCACAGAATTCCCAAAGCCCTCGAATTAGTGGCACCAGGAATTTCTAAAAGAGGCCAGTGAATATCACGCTCAAAACAGGAAGTTTGCTTGAAGCAATAAGAAGACCAAAAAAATGAAAATATTAGGCAATCAAAAAAAGACCAAGACCAAAATAATTAGGCAACTTCCTTTTCTCTACGCCCACTGAATGTCACCGTGTCTGGATCTTAGATACAATTGAAAACAAGTTCAGCATAACAGTCAGGTAGACTGACCAGGCAGACAATCAAGTAGAGCATTACAAAATATTTACATGTCCCATGCACTCTTTATTCATTGCTTTACTCACAGAAAGCTGTCAGCTAGCTCTGTACTCTACCATCTGGTGGTTCAGAATTCTCTTACACAGAATATACGCACTTCAAGAGGAGAAACACTCTGACACAATGCGTCTCTCTTGTAAATGCATGTATCTGGTAATCTGAACAACTAATTTGAAAACAACAATATGCAATACAGTATAACAACCATTCTTGCATTCCTACCATCTTGTTTGGTGAAGCTCTGTATCACTTCTTGTTTTTTATTATTATTATTATTTATTTTTTAATGGTTTGATCAATCTTTCATTCTTATATCTGAGAAACTTCGCTGAAGATAATAGCATGTAATATAACCACTGTTAATTCCTATCATTCTGCTTTCAAACCTTATATTATTTTTGTCTTTGCTTTGTTTTGTTTTTATCTATGTTGTTATTTTTTTTTAAATTATCTTTAAAACAAAGTACATAGAACTTCTATTGAGCTTTTTATTTAACAAACATCCTTGTAAAGAAAAATCACCTGACTACTGGAGAATGTTCTTAGCATACTAGAGGTTAAATTCAAAGCAAGTAGAATAATTTGAAGGTAACAGGTACTATGCAAATAGATAAATCTTCAACATGAACAAATAAAATTCTATTGTAACTGTTCTCTGAGAGATTTAAACTAACCTGAGACATTAGCAAAAAAATAAGAAAATTATGTTGGGAATTAAAATACATACCTCATGAGATACTCAGCAGAAGAGTTTGAAGTTGACACTGAAGAAAACTTTCAGAGAGGAGGAAGTAAAGGAATGTTTACTGGAAATAGAAATAAGTCATAAAGTAGTAACAGTAGTAACTTATAAAACCCTTTAAATAAGAAGCATTTAAAATAGATAACTACTAAAATTAAAGGAAGGAATCATGCCAAAATAATCAAGACCATTTTCTAAAGCAAAAGGTGTCAGTTCTCACTAAGTATCCAAATACAACTGATGAAAATAAATTTCCCAATATCAGATATGAAAAACTCTAAGTTTAAATAACATGCACAGAATTTTTGAAGAGAGATACAGAAAATAAGAACCTCAAGTTCAAGGTGCCAAAATTAAGAATGGTTTTGAACTTCAGACACATTAAAACCAAAACTGATAGATTGTTGGTAAGAATGTAAATCAGTACACTTAACATGGAAAAACATAGAAATTATTCCAAAAACTAGAAGTAGAACTACTGTATGGCCCAGTAATTCCATTTTGGGGCATATATACAAAGGAAAGGACATTGACATATTAAAGGGTTATTTGAACTCCCCTTTCGTTGCTGTACTAGCCATAAAGAACCAAGGTACAGAAAGAACCTAAATGCCCATCAAGTGTGAATGGAGACATAGCAAATACATGCAAAGGAATATTATGAAGCCATTAAAAACCCCAAGTGCTGTTATTCAACATGTATATCTGGAGGCTGTCATGCTAAATGAAATAAATCAGGCACAGAAAAACAAATGTTCTAGAATTTAATAAAGTTGAAGTTGTTAAAGTATAACAATTTTAGCAGAGGAGGATACAGTCAGAGGGAATCCAGCATTGTTGAGCAACAAGTAAAGCTTCAATTTGACAAGGGAACAGGTTTTAAGATCTACTGTGCCCCCGGGTGACTAAAGTCAGTTTGAATGTATCATGCATTTCTAAGTAACTGAGTACCTTTCAAAAGTCTCACAGCAAAATAATAAGTGAACAAAGCTATAAATTTGCTTATTAGCTTGATTTATTCATGCTAGATTGTAAAAAATACATTAAAATATCTTGTAGCTCATAACTGTACCTAATTATGATTTGTTAATATGGAATATTTTGTATTCCAAGAGTTTCTCCTCGTAGAGCTTCTAATATTGAAGCTATTTACTTTAGAATTTGGTGGGAAAGGTGCAGTACCTGTGTTGATTTCTTTAATAAATTATTAAAATGAATATTCTTAAAAACACCAACATACCCCCAAATATTCTTTAGCATATTATAAATGTTTGTATCATATTTTAAATACACATAGTTATTGTAAAAATAAATCAGAAGAGCCTGGCATACAGCACAGTGGCATACTGCCTGCCTGGCAAGCATGAGGTCCTGAGTTAGCGAAAGAAAAGAAAAAGAATCTGAAGTAAAAATAAATAATAATGTTTTAATCTACCAACAGTAGCATAGATTCTAGCCTTGTAAACCCTAACAGAATTTTTTTCTGTATTAGAATTCTATGCCTATCAGAATTATTAGAGTTTAAGAATTGTAGAAGGCATAAAAGTATACATTATTTACCTTTTAAAATCACATTCTCAGGAAGTTACTGCTGATTTACAGTGACAAAGAAATAACATGTTGTGGAATATAAGAAACAATACAACTTAGAAATTTTGATGGGAATTCCTAACAAGTTCTCATTTGTACCAACATAGTATGGACATGAACTTGTCATTATGAAGATGACATTTCTCTATTTTTCCCCCTTAGTGTTCAATGCCTGCTACATCTAATTGTATGGAGACTAGATTAAGATATTCGGGAAAGAGCTTGAAACTAAACTGCTACTCAACATTAAATAAGTAAAAAGTTAAAAAGAGGAAATTACTAACTACAGGGAAAAATCATTCAGAAGAGAAAAATTATCATAAACCATCTGTAACATATAGTTTTGCTAATAGCACTTATAATAATCCCATAGTTATAATGTGCACACTGAAAAAATATGACAAACAAAATTCAGGAGCAAATATATCAAGACAGACACATTTTGGGGCAGTGAAAGAGATCAAATCTTTTTTTTTTCCACCGAAAGGAGATAATTTCTATGAAAAAACAGCCAAAAAACAGACTCCCCAAATATAAGCAAATAGGAAACGGCTCAGTAATTTCCTTTGGGGAGCTAGAAGACAACATCAAGTGAAGGAGAGGATCACACATCGCACAACGGCTGAAGATGTCCCCCGTACGATGCTGCTTCACCTCTTTGGCCTCATTTCTCGCCAGTATCCGCCCAGTCCCCTCCACTGCACGTAACATGAACGCTTCCTGTCAGAGAAACGTGAAGGTCTTCGCAGGTGCACTGCATTTCTCCCAGAATGCTTCATCAGATTTCATTCGTCTTCATTTCTTGTCTTAAATATTCCTTATCATCTAACAATACATTAAATATTTTGTTTATTATCTAGTATCATATCTGGATCTCTGGTCCACTGCCACCTGACAAATTTAATTCCCAAGCTCTATGAGGAAAGGAACATATCTTTTTCATTATTGTATCTCTAGTGACTAATGACCTTGTGTGACATGCATTAAATGCTCAACAAACAAGCAACTAGATGATGACATAATAGTAAATGAACTAATTAAAGAAAAAAGATGAATATTGTACATAACGTAATAAAAATCATTTCTAAATATTTATGAGTCAAGTAAAAGAACAAATCTCATTTTAAAGGCTAAAATTATCATTGAATTGATTATATTTGGGGTTACATGAATTCCTTATATTAGTGGAAATACAAAAATATTACCGCAGAAATCAAAATATTATTTGGCAAATAGCAGAACATTGTTCTTGATGTTCTTCTCTGTAAGTTCATATGACTTGCTCTGGTTTTCAAAGGGAACCTTTAGGAAAGATTTCTGAGATCTGAGCTATTTTTTCATCTGACATTGCTTGCAAGATTCCATTTCATTAATAGTTTCATTATGCAGAATGTTATTGTCATTCTGAAACGGTCTGGAGATATATGCCATTATAGAGTGTGCAGACATAAATAAGCATATTATTAATAATCAATGGCAATTAGCACACAATACACTTCCTCTTAAATTTAATTATATGCTTGATTAAGAGTGTTGTGGTGCTTAATTAAAATAAGAAGGGCCGATGATACTTAATTCTCTCTTATATTCATATTATAATCCTAATAACTACAGTCGTCTCTCAATCCATGCACAGTCCCTATTAATTTTAATCAAAAGAATGCTTCCTCACTGAATAAAGCCTGAAATGCAATTGGTAGGTCACAACAGGGAAAACTGTCTGTAGTCTGACAGTGGAAGTGTCTAGCACAAGCAACTGAACAGAAAGATAATTGTCATAATCTATTTAAAGTAGTTTTCCATCGTTTTGGTGAAGTAAATCTTATGGTAGTACACTTGAGCTATACTTAGTAACAAAACTAGTTAGCGTGAAGCACTAGTTGCTTAAAAAGGTGAAATACATTTCAAATGTTAGAATCTCAGGGAAGATAAATGGATCGAAAACAGAGTAAATGCATTGCTGGGAAACCTTTGCCATTGTTAAATGTTAGGTGATTCCAGTGGGATGAAATCAGACATATTCAGTAAACCCAAGAGTCATAAATACAATTTTCTGAGGAAAACGAGTTTATGCATAAATGGCCTTCTTTTCAGCGTGAAACAAGCAACCATTAAATGAACATTAGAATGCAGTAATATCAAGAAATCCACAACAGAGTTAAAAGTCATGGTGAGTTCCCATTAATTTGCTTCTGCAGCCTAAATAAATCTTAGTAATGAAGATGATGCCGAAACAGAAACTGAAGTATTAAAAGCCTCGTTGGTCACATAATAGCGACTGGCAGAAAGAGAAATCGAAGCCAGATTTAGTAGATGTCATTCACGGAACTTCTGCTCTATCTCACTGTCTAATGATAAGGTCAAGTGCAAGGATGTAAATAAACTGGAACAAGTCCTAGTTGTGTTTCGTTTTTCTCCGTTACAGAGCTGTCCCTGCAGGGAGGAAAGGTTAAGCATCAATCTGGAAGCATAAAACATTCAAGATTCACTGTCCCTGTCCTCCAGGAAAGTATTTTGGCTCACGCTATGCTTCCACACCGTTATTATTTCACGCGTTTTTTCTTTTCTAGTTGTTTTCCACTGTTCACAATTTGGGAGGGGGGGAGCCTCTAGGTAAACTCAATTCCAGCGGTTTGCCTCAGGGTTGCAGTCCTTTCATGCAGCTACTTTTCTATTACTCAAGAGGTCGAGCCTAGCACCTATTCTTAGAAATTGCCTCTCATTCTTTTATACTTTAGAAAGAATTTAGCTGCGATGAAATATTTGCATTGATTATAATGTGTTAGAAATAAAACATCTAAAATATGTGTCGCTGCTTTGTGGTCAAGCACAGGGGCAAGGAAACATGGGTATTATGAGCGGGTAGGAAGCGAGTTCTGTGTGCTATGCTAAGTGTTTTATGGAGTAGTTTCTTATGAAGATGTGAGGGGTGAAACACTCAGGATCTCACTCAGAAGGATGAGGTTTAAAAGATCATGGTAAAGTATGCTTTGTGTACCCGGCTGCCTATGGCAAGGTTTTACAGCAAAGAGAAGAGATCAGACACAAATCGGCTGTTTTCAAGGAGAGAATGAAGAACACAGACTTTCAAATTCTGGTGATTTATGAGTTAGAGAAACCAGTTGTTTCTATATAACAAAGAATATTGTTTAGGAGAATCTCCCATTAAATTTCTTAATCCAAAGATGGAAAATAGCCCTGTGGTCAGGATAAAAGAAACAATGTTGCTTCCTGGATAACTTGTTTCAGACAAGCTCAGGGTAGCACCAGTTAAGAGAATGTGAGACAAGACTGTGCAAGCTGGGGGTAGTGTTCACTGGTATAGAAAAATAACTAAGAAGTTACTGGAGGGAGTTTCAGACAAACAAATTCCACTTTCTAATAAGTTATTGGAGGGAATTTTAGCCAAATAAATTCCGTGACTGACCTGCAAAACTTTTTTATTGTTCCACTCCTAAATCAATTTTAAGTACCAAATCTGCATTAACAAATGTTGAGTTGGATAGTCCCAAAGATAATCTGTTTTACTAAATATAAAGAATGTTCAGAAGAGAATGCAAGACATAGGACAACTGAGGCAGACCCAAACCCGTCGGGACAGGTCGCTCTTCATAACTGTCTGAAGTGTTTTGGTTTATTTATCATAATTCAACCAAGTCACTGATTGGTAAGGAGCTATAGTCAGCCTTCTTGAAAAACGAAAAACACCCCCACCAAAAAACCTGGTGAGCACTTCCTGGGAATCATGGAAATGGAGTAAGAAGCAGTCATGAGAAAGGACTTTGTCAGTGGTGAAATGGAGGGAGGACATGTTTCTTTTCTCACATAACCTTAGTCAGTCCCGATCATTGTGAAGTCAACATTTGCAGCAATCCAGCATTACTTTGCAGGCAAAGCAGCGGGATGGCAGAGCAGCGAGACGGAAGAAATCTAGGTTGCTGATAACCTGAGTCTTGGTTCTCTTCACCTACTCCAATCAGAGAGACACAGAGATACGTAAATAAGTACCTGCTATCTTATTTCAGCCCTTCGTTTTGGGGTCTTGAAGGTACAGTAGCAACAGCAGCAGCAACCCCTCAACAGTGAACTCCAAACAGCTAATTTCAAGTCTCTCCAAAATGTGACCTTCCAATTCCTTTCTGAAGTTCATTTTGTATGTTTTCGTACATAGTGTCTACCCAAGATGACCTACTTTGCATACTACCTAATATACATTAGCATATATTCCTCCGTATAAGGCTTACTCATATGATTTATTTGATTCTTCTCTGGACTCCTCTCCAACTAAGATCTTACTTATTTCACACAACGATCTTTCTTCTGTATAAGTATATAATATGTATAATTGCCTTCTTTAACTTTCAGTTTACCAAGTCAGCTTTATTTATTAATCTTTAGACATACATATTACACATGTCTTATCATTCCAAATGAGCTATAATTTCCAATAAGTTAGAAATGGTGTCATCTCCATCACACCTTTTTGACCTTTATGCCTTTGGGTTCAATAATTGTTTAGTGCTGGATTAATTTCTGAAACACAGTGCCATCTCTCACTCATCATATCTGATGATTATATAATTCCGTAAATTATTCTTGATCAGCTTAACACATCTTTTTAAAGAACTAAATTACTTTTATGCCAAGATTTTCATACAGATGCTGTCCTAATTCTGTCATGAGTCAAGGAATCTCTTCCAATTTTTCTGTTCATCTGAACCAAGCTATCAGACGCTATCGCATGCTAGACACAGTGCTCTTACATTTTTAGAAACTTTAAAGGGAGTGTGGCATTGAATGTGCTTTCTTTCCATAGTTTTGTTACATTTGCTTGGGATTTAATCATCATAAATTTTTCATATTTTACAACAATTTCTCCTACCAACTATCTTAATACATTGGTAGGTAGTTTACAAAAAAAATATAATTCTTATAAATTCAATTTTGGTAGTAAAATTTATATAGTTTCTCCCTTAATAGACTGAACAACTTGAGATACAAAAGGCATAGCTATATGAACCTGAAAGAAAATGAATTGCCTCATTCAAAAGTTAAAATAACATCAGTAAATACCTGTTTTCATAAACCACGTAAATAATTTTCTACACTATAATTGTCAATTTCAGCCTGACTCAAAATGTTTTTATGTACCACCAGTCAGCCCTACCCATATGCTCAGTATGACCAGGATGACGTTACCTAGATAGCATATATTTCTATTTTATCTCTAATTGCACAATTTTCTACATCTCCTTACATCCCTCCCTTAGAAATAGATTGAGCGAACCCTAAGACTTATCTTAATATTATTAAAGTATTGTGTCAACAGATTTTGGTCCTAGTACTTAAAATACATCTTAGCATTTTAATCAGTACTCATCCAGCCACCCCTATCAATCTAGTAATGTATCTTCCTCTTAGACAGAATTTCTGTTTCTTGTCATTTCTTTTCTACCCATCAATAATCTATTTGGATTCTTTTTCATCAAATTAAAGTAATAATGAAAAATATCAGGCATTTGTCCTTTAAGTTAGAAAATCTGAACTTTTGGAAATTTCATGATCACTTTCAAGTTATGAAAAGTGGCCTTCTGTGCATTTCATGTACAGCATCACACTGAGGTCATGGCCTGACCGGAAGCTTACACATGATGCTCACAGAGAGTAAATGCTTGACAGAGATAAATGCATTTTCTTGGAATAATATAACTATGTAATTTGACTCAGCAAGATCTCATTCTGCTACTATCACCTAGTTCTTATTATGATACACATTTAATTTCTGAGATAGCTATAGCTCTGTACTATACCACCAGTTTTACTCTACTGTTTGATGTTTAAATGTTAGATCTTACAAGTCAGAAGTTTGCTCATCTTCTATATTTTTTATTAACAAAAACAACTAGCAATCCCTTTCTGCTTGCATGATTAATTCTGGATACACAAAGATGAGTCACATCGCACATTCTCAAGATGTTCAGTCTATTGAGGAAGGAAATGTAGAAAGACATAAATTTCATTTGGTTATGCACTGAGAAAGAAAATTCCAGGGGGACATAATAGACGCAGTAAGTGATCCACAATATCCACAAAATATTTACTCAAATGCAAATCCCCAAGTGAATCCTCAAATGGTACCATTTATATCTTGTTTAAATGAGACGGTTTAGAGTCTGTAATAGAGAATATTTTGGGTCACTAAAAATTTAGAAAGAGTATTAGTTTGTTAAGTGCTTTGAAGTATGTGAGTAGTACTAGGTACAAGGCATTCTCCTTCAGTTTGATGTTATGCTCTCCTAAATTATTTTTAGCCATCTGGGAAATAAAACCATGAGATTAATTTTCTGTAAGAAGTACAAACAACTTGATTTTTACTTCCTTTACTGGATATAATTTTACAGTGTTTTAAAGCATCGTTAATTGATCTCAGCAGGATCATGCTTCATCTGTTTGACGGAATAATTATGCAATTCTGTAGTCATGGTGTCTTTTATCCTTTCATGTGATTTTTCATTCTAATTTTCAAGGTCAGGTTTTCTTCATAATTTCCTTGATATCTTGTCTTTCACAAACATCCATGAGCTGCAAACAAACTGAGGATGTATTTTTAGAGTCAAGATTGTTTTAATAGGTTTACTAATATAAATCACTCTTCATTTGCTAAATTGCTTGATACAGTTTTATTGAATTTCTTTGAGGAACTCATGACAAAAACTTTTTCTCATGTACTGCTTTATACATGCTATTAAGATTTAATTTATATTTTAAACTTCTTAGTCTTTTAAGTTATCTGGAATTTGTAAGCTGCAATATATCAAATATATTACTTGCTAGTTACTGTGTTGGGTATGGTACTTATATCATACCAATTAATAGGCAAAAAGTGAATTAATTAAAAGACACCTATGGACATGTTTGTGAATTTGATTGTACAATTTTCTGACTGAAGTTGAGATGAGACCTACAGTTTCATTTATGAATTAAGAGCAATTGAATTTCACCCATGATTAAATTACTATATTTTGATTTTATGAAGACATGAGGAATTGCCTAATATATTAATTAGCATTAAATAAAAATTTGATACCTATGATACTGTCTCTAATAGACCATAACAATCACATCTAGTTTAGAAGTGTCCAATACAAAATTGATTATAGTAATAACAAAGCTTCAGTGTATTGAGCTGGTAACATTTATCAGGTATCAAATTCTTACTCAGCATATGACTGACATAAGCGTTCATGTGATTATACCAGTGGCCTTTTAAAGTTAATATTCTCATATCAAAGTAACATGTATACATCATTAAGCTATTGACACTGGTTATCACAAATTTTTGCATTAAGGACTACATTACTATTAAATTAGTAAGCTCATACAGCAGATAACATATAACTATAAAAACCTCTGCTCACTCATACATTTAGAATGGATGTTAGGGGCTGGGGATATAGCTCAGTGGAATAAGCGCTTGCCTGGCAAGCGCAGGGTCCTGAGTTCGATCCCCAGTACCGCAAAACAAAAAGAATAGATGTTAATAATTTATCTAGAATTACTTTCTTCTGAGGACTTTACAAAACTCCACTACCACATATTTAACAATGAGGCAGTCCTCCTTTCTAAAAGCCTATGCAAAATATATTTGAAACTATAACAATCCTTTTTTGTTTTTTTTG